>WOGP01008046.1:0-11420 GCA_015342065.1 Leptinotarsa undecemlineata
AATACCCCGGTACCAAATTTAGTGTGAATAACTTATTTTTTGCAAAAGTTGTTATTAAAAATCCAGAAAAAAATCAATTTCAACATCCTGTATCTCCAAAACGAAGCATTTCCGGACAAAAGTTTATATAAACTTTTTTCTTACAATTGTCTCAGGAATACGTCACTTCAATACTTGAACTTACTTATGTTACACCCTGTATACAGTATTTGAATTTTTTTATTTGCCATGGTAGGCATTTCCTCCGTATTTGGACACTGATGGACATTCGTAATTTCAGGGCAAACAACTTTACAACAATATGCAAACAAACACCATAGTCAGCAACCAAAGTTTGGTCCTGCAATCCATTACCAGGGCTCGAACAGGGATTTACACTTGTGTCGGACACAATCAAGAAGGCGACGGCGAAAGCAATCCCGTTCAGCTCGACGTTAAATGTAAGTAAATTAAGTAGTTGCGCCACCTTATAGAAATTAGTTCGGTTATTAGTTGGGAGCCGGAAGTCCGGAAGTGAGTTGCGAGTTCCGTTGCTTGTTAGGGAAAGTTATCGAAGGGCTTAACGCGGTTTGTGTAGGTTAGGCCGTGCCTCACACGAGAAATATGCGATAAGTTTTCACATTATTTCGAGCAGTCATGTATTTCGAGGCAGAAATTGTTTAGCTGTGACATTTATGTATTTATTGTGACACAGTCCATACGAATGTTTATTGCCAAAAGTATAAATGGTATCACCGATAATGATATGATAAGTATATAAAGTCGGGGACAATGTCATCTATTCATGTAAATAGTAAGTTGCCGAGTTTGTCGTATATTATCTATTTTGAATAAAAATGTATGGACATCACATTACAGTGTACAACAGTCTAATCCGCGCAAAGTTTGGCAATATAGATCAGATGAACGGGAGGATCTTCAAGACCATTTCGGAAATTTCCCCTGAAGTCACGGAAGATATTCTATTATTCATGGATGCATATATTCTTTTTTCAATGAAACGACCTTCTAACGACAAACCTTGGTTCAACAAAAATTGCGAGCAAGCTGACACCTTCAAAAATCTAGCCTACCGGCAGTAGCGCAAAAATCCCAGTACCGAAAACTAAACTAGGTTTGTTAATGCTGGCAACAGCTGCAAACTTAGGATAAATGAAAGCAAAGAACTTCACATTCAGAGTATTAGGGATAAACTGCTTGCCAATCCCAACGGCTCTAGATCCTTCTAGTCGGTAGCTAAATATGTTAATAAGAACTTTACAAAGGCAACAATTCCACCACTAACACAAGCGGATGGTTCAATTGCAACAACAGCCATAGAAAAAGAAAATCGTCTAGCTGAACAATTTGCATCCCACCCTGATGAAGTATCCGTCATCGTACCTAAAATATGCGCACCAATATTTTGCAAACGTTTCCTCTCTCATAAGAAAGGGGTTTTTTCTTCTTGTTGGAAGCCTATTCCCAAAACGGGCAAGAAAAATCTTCCAAATATTGATAGACGAGTCGCTTTACTATCAGTGATATCATAAATCATGGAGAAAGTCGCAAACCACCATAACTCCAAATATTTGGAAGGCTTCAATATCTTAACGCAATCGGGAAACATGGAGAATCAAGAACTGTTGCGATTGACATTTCTCTGACATTTGACCGTGTGTGTTTGCTGGTCAAACAAGCCATAGCTATGCTATGGCTTGTAGATCTCTTGAATACTTTCATCATCAAAGCTGGTATTCCCCAGGATTCCATAATTGTCTCCAACCCTCTTTTCATTGCATATGAACGAATCCAATATATTGCTTTGCTGACTACAGCACACTTGTTTCGTCATTCCATTTGGATTCCAGGACGTCGGCAACGGAGGCACATCTTCACCGGCACCAGGAGGTTGCATATCTTAATGGGGATCTAGAAGGGATTTCGAATTGAGGTGAAAGTAACCACATTCAATTCAATGTCACAATAACCCAGGCATCGGTTTTCCCCAAAAAGATAAATGCTTCCTAACTGGATATAATGATGTCAAGTCAGACAATCCTGCTTTCTGATTCAATAAGTTTGTTATATAGTTGTTATAAAAAAGGAGGAAAAGTCATTAAAATTTTGTTAGACTAAAAATACAGTTTTATTGGCGATACCTGAAAGGAAAAATAACTAGAGTCTTGACATTGTAGAGTTTTTGAGTTTTCAAAAATCTTATACACCATGCTGTACACCTCACCAGTCTCAACAATTTTGAAAAACGCTTTATATCAGGAAGCAGGGATTTTTAGAAATGATCAAACAGACAATGGCGAATTATGTCTTCATTTTTGTTGTGTTCAAGCTGTGTGATTCGTTATTAAAATCTTCTTTGGGCCAGTCTTCATTGGGTGGTCGCAAGAATTTCAGTCCAAAAATCCAAACATCTGCAATAACTTTCGTGGTATCGAAATGCTGTCTAGTACCTTCATCAGCTGGGTTCAGATCGGTAGGAACCACTGGCCCAAAGAATATTTTGATAATGAATCACACGGCTCGAATACAACGGAAATGAAAACAGAATTCGCCAAAGTTTGTTTGACCATTTCGGAAAAGAAGTACCCTCTTCCTGACATATAGTTGTTATAAAAAAAAAGAGAGACTGTCAGAAGTTATTTTGGAAAAGTCATAAAAATTTTGTTAGACTAAAAACACAGTTTTTTTGGCGATTCCTGAAAGAAAAAATAACTAGAGTCTCAACAAAGTTTGTAGGAGGTTAAAGTGGATACCAATACGTCTTGCCACAATCATGTCGCTGGAATTGTGAAGGCTGCTTTTTAAAAGTTTGGAAAACTGTTCCAAACCAGAAAACTGTACACACCTCAACAACTTTGATGCTTTATAAAATTCAGATCAAACCCTTATTTGGAGTATTGATCTTATGTATGGAGCTTTCCTCCCAAACATATCTTGAAGTTGCTGGATTCCATCCAGAAAAGAGCCATCCGCCTGATTGGAGACGCGAACATCACGTGCAGACAGCCTGAAACATCGATGAAAGGTTGGATATACTTTCGCGGGAAGTATTCAAGTGACTTGGCACATTTGATTCCACCAAGAGCAGACATACCAGAAATTCGCGACGGACTGTGGCTGCTCATTGTTTTGAGGTTCAACTCAGTGCACCTGTTTAAGAACTCTTCCATCTGGAGAGCTGTGTTTATGTAGAATTAACTTCCTGAGAACTTTTTTCCAAATGGATTTAATCTCCAACGATTCAAATCTAATGTAAATCGCTACTTAACTAGGTAACTATAATTCAGACTACCTCCAACAAATTACCTAAACCTCTACCTGAGGTTCCTCTTCAATTATGATCAATCACATCCATATCAACACAAACTAGCAGCTTATAATAGCATAATTCACAGATTAGTCAATGTTCCTCCTTCAATAGATAATTTCAATAAAGAACTTGGTATCATCAAGCAAATGGGTTTAAAGCCGAATTACTTTCCAAAAAAGTCTACACAAAAGCGATTCGAGACGTTTTTCCTATTGATAAGTTAGATAATCAAAATTATAGAGCTTTGACGTATTTTGGACAAACAACAGAAAAAGTGGCTTCATTTTTTAGGAAATGAGATATTAAAATTACATATAGAACAAGTAATAAGTTAGGAAAGTTGTTTGATAATAATAAAGATAAAACATCCAAATTCGACAAATCAGGAGTGCCTAAATAAAAGTGTGGAACGTATCCTGAAGTACATATTGGTCAAACTGGCAGAACATTCAGGAATCGAATCCAGGAACATTATATGAGCTATGTAAATAAGAAAACAAGTTCAACATATTCAAATCCTCTTTTAGAAGAAAGGCATATCTTTAACGAATAGTTCGAAATTTTACACATAGAAAATAGAGGTTTTGAAACTGAATCATTTGGAAGCAATGGAAATTAATAAACTTAAAAATTCAAACATTATAATGAATGACCAACTGGATTTGAATAGATCACCGTTATTGAACTTGTTTTCTTAGACCGAGAAAGAATTATCATTGATGTAGAAGTGAGATAATATGATACAGGTGATGTTTGAAGAGATAATTGATAGATAATTGAAGAGGTACCTTAGGTAGAGGTTTAGGTAATTCTTTGGAGATAGTATACTACTGTGTTAGCAAAACATGTCGTGATATATTTTTCAAATAAAACTTGTTGAGATCAACTCGTGAGGTGTAGTTTATGAAAATATTCAATAGATAATCATAAAAATTGAATATAGACAAATGAAAGGGAATATTGAACTAACATACAGTACACGATGAAAGATCTATCTGAAATTGTTGTTTGAATATACAAGCAATAATCGATATTCACCTTCTGAATCATTTCTGAGAACGCCTGTCGCAGTGGAATAGTAAATTATGCAAATGTATACCTCCAAGATATTGCCGTTGATTTTTCTTGCCTCTAATCGATATTTTCTATATTATTCACTCCACAATCCGGAACTATCGTGCTCCGATTTTCCACCAACCCATAATTCACCACATGATATCGTCATATTTTATTGTCGCAAAAGAAACTGGGAAAATAACTGGAAAACAAGCTGCCGTTCGGTGTGAGAGAATCGCGAGTGAAATCAAAGTTAAACTTCGCCCATAAATCAACAAATAAAATAGAAGTTTGTAATGCGTCTTGTGAATGTTCAAATGGCAAAATCGTAATGGGAAATGGTGGTTTAACATGCTAGGAATGCAGGAATGTACCCAGCTCAAACAGTCGTAATATAGGCTGATATCATATTCAATTCTTGAGTAAGCAAGAACCCACGAGCATAAAGTTAACACAAACTGTTTCGTTCGGTTTTTTGACGTCCAGATATGTATGACTGCAAAGCAATATCTAGCCTTCGGACATGAAAACACGTACTCATTTACATACAAATTGAATGCCAACTTCTCGGCGACATTGTCGCCATCTTCAGGACAACAATAAATATAGATGATTATTCAACTGTTATTGTTTGTTGTAGATTTTCAGAGAAACTATCAGTATATTCAGAAAAAATCTACAATAGAGACCCTAACACATGAAAGTAAACTGAATAACATTGATTGTTTTACGAAATATATATTGAATTTAGAAATACAAAGAGGTGATCCCAGAATTACGCGGCCTAACAAAGAAAACAAAACATTTTGGAAAAAAATATTTATTTTTTAACATAATCTCCTTGTAGTTCTATATACGTTTCGCAGGGATGTTCACCAAGTTCGATACCGTTTTTATTATAAGAACTGTCTTGCTGGGGGCTAAATCTGGCGAATAGGGTGCACTTCTTTTTTTATTATTCATAATTGATCTCAGAAATTATGTCGATTGTAATAAGTTATTTTTGCAGATGATTTAAAAATATATTTACCTGTCGAAACTATTGAAGACTGTAATATATCGCTATGACAATTAGAAAATATAGAAACTTGGTGTGAAGTTAACTATATCTCAATGAATCAAAATTCAAAGTACTGTCTTATAGTAGGAAAATGTCAGTCGTCGAGTACAATTATCTAGTAGATACCATTTCGCTATCACAAAGTAACTCAATTGAAGATTTTGGTGTATATTTTGATCAAAATTTGTCTTTTTCCAACCACACCAGATCAAAAGTAAGTTAAACATTGAGAGTTTATAGCTTTATAGTTCGCGATTGTAGATATTTTTCAAACATACCCGCTCTATGCACTCTTTATGTAGCCTACGTAAGGTTAAACTTAGAATATGGCTCTGTTCTATGGTCTCTATTCTAAAATTGCTATTGCAATGAATCTGAAGCCGGCCCTGACCGTTATCTCAGACACCAAATTTATGACTCACCGCGAAAAAAATGCGATCGACGAATCTCCACGAAAAGAATAGATGAGTACCGAAACCGCTAGAGGTCTGTAGAATGTTCGTTACCAATATAAAAGGTCGGATCCTCGCTCAGAGAGGGAGTCTGTAGCTAGAAATTGAATCATGCGTTTAAAGAAAGAATTATAACCGTGAAGATATATTGAGCGTTAGTTGGCAAGTGTTGTATATAAATTAGTTGTGATAGTAAAATATTGTTAAAAATAAATTTGTTGAAGACAGTAATTTCTTTAATTCGTTACACTTCAATACATTAATTGAAAAAGTTCCTAAAATTCCTAAAGTTTATTTACTTCAAATCATATGGATATCTGGATAGATACCATAACCGTACCATACTCTTACCATAATATTCAATATTGAATGTCTTAAATTACGGAGAGAACATGCTGAAATATTTTTTCTGTATAAATTACTGCACAACAATTTGGAAGCTATGGTGGCGTTATCTCTTATACATTTCTGTGTGCCTCGTTTCAGAACTAGAAGTACATTAAACATCAAAGTGAAAGATATCCTCATGTGGATTTCTCTTCATAGGTAAGTCTCCCGCCGATAGGTTGGCTTGTTAAACTTGATTTATGATAAAAAAAATCTGTCAATTTCATTTTCAGTAGTGAACTCTGTATACGAACCGCACGTTTGTATCCGTAAGGCAACTGTTTCATTGTAAAGCGCAAATATTTGCGACGCTAACTTTGATTTGGCATCTAACTTCGTAACTCGGATTGAAAGCTCTCATATTGGTCTTTTGAGTTCGTTCTGCTGAACAAACAACAGCGAATACGTGGATTGTAACCGAGGAAAGTATGTACGTAAAAATTCAAAGGTTGAATTGTTTCAGAACATTAATTATATACTCCAACCCTGTGAAATGAAAGTAAGTTGATATGTTTTGGGGTTGATCATTCTTTTTGATTCAGTATTGTAGTTGAGTGTCGGATATTTGATCATTTATATTATTACTAACTTAACACATTACATTTTCGATATGGACAATAACATATCTTCCTAGTGTCTTTGCAGATTTTCTTAAAATTCAGATGCAAAACTTTGAAAAATTACATACGTGAATGTTCAAGAAATAAGGTGAACCTTCAAATTTCGCGGACTACGTACATTGGATTAGTGAGATTTTTTTATGTTGGTAGGTTTATCATGTCTAGTTTGTTGATGAGAGACATACAAATCAGAAATGTTCAGCTTGTTCGGCGATTATACGCTATCAAAGAAATGAATCAAAGAATTTGCACCAAATTCACAATTTCAGGTATCTAATATATAAAAATTGATGATTGTTGGTTGGTTGGTTGGTTGTCAAGTGATAAACTTCTACATCGCTCAACCGATCGTGATGAAATTTGACATGTATACGTAATTTTTCATAGAGAAGGTTTTTTGAAACCACTGTTCTATAACGCTGCGCACGTCTAAGTTTGTTGATTCTCATTCTGTAAAGACATTGGAATAGCAGCGATACAGCAACATAGTACTAATTAGTATTGCAACTACCAAATTCTACACGGACGAAGCCGCGGGCAACTAGTATATCATAATAGTGAAGAATAATGTGATACAAATCATGAAATTATGAAAAAACAGGAATCAATTGGCACTCCACGGCGACTTCATTGATTCCAGTAACGCATTTGCTTTTTCAACTACAAGAAAACCCGAAAAAACCTGCAGCACCACATTATCTGAAGATATAGATCTACCAATATCCTCTTCTTTCATAAAACAAAATTTAGGGTGTTTAGGGTGAACAATGACTGCACGAAGATTATAGTAGTGGTATGCTAGATTGAAGTTTTCATCTATTTTGAGCTTTCGTAAGAATTTGAGGTTGAGTCATACTTGAAGCTCATCAGTGTCATTATTAGATTGACTGGTGTCTCAGCTATACTTGTTTTCTTATAATAGTCAGTTAGTTTGGCGCATGTTTGGCAGTAGAGTTGATCATTATCCGTTTGAAGTTCCATTTTCAGATGATTTGACAATAAGCTTTGCAAGGACTGGTTATCAGTCATATTAGGAAACGCTGGTTGAAGTTCCAGAAATTCACGTACGTTTTTGCTACCTCTTGAACATTTACTACAAAGTAAACAACTGAGGAATTTTTCAGCAAAAGATCTACAAACACAAGACGGAATAGACTGTACGAAATCATTCAATCCAGAGTGGTCAGTAGTATTGATTCTGCTATTATTTTGCTCACGAAGAGTATTCAACAATAACCCCAAGAATTCGGAGAAATCCTCTTGTTGTCCTAACAAGTATCTAGTGGACTTCAAAGACTTCAGGAAATCGGTTGGTGGAAAAGATGATACATTCTTTCGAAACTGCAACATTCTCGTTCTCGTTCATCGATAAAACCTCGTTCTTGAAATTCTTCATCATCAACAACACTTGTAAAATTCTATTCATGTAGCAAGTGTAGCAAGCAAGATTTTCAGGATGACTGTCTACTGATTCGTAAGGAAGAACATGTTTCATAAAAACTGTATCAGAACCATTTCTCAAGCTGCAATCGATCCTTCCAAATAATGAAGGGTTTCGTAGAGGGATTGATTCGGCTCTTGCTTCATGGAGCTCTTCCACTGAAAGGTAACCAGAACCACGAGGACTGCAGCTCATATTTGAGGGGCAAGAATGACTTAAGCCAATTGACCGCACTGAAAAAGAAGACGGTGGATCAATAACTTGCGAATCAACCTTGATAGGAGACATATCTCGGCTTGTTTCGAAGAGATTTCAGTTCCAAACTGAAATAAGGGCAATGGATGATCTCATCAAAATTATGTGAAGGAGGAATAATTCCAAGGACCAAAGCAGCACTACCACGTTGAATAGCAATACTAATGTGTTGAACGTTACTTGGCCTATTCTCCTTCCGAGTTCATGAACGAATAATAGAGACTCCGGGCCATAAAATCCAAAAGTTTCAACCCCCTACTGGATGGAACAGATAGTTGTTACCAGAATTTTGGTTATTTTTTTGTCTTAAATTTTTGCCAGACAATGCTGCATTTCTAGCAGACATCGAATTTTTGGCTAGATAGGAAGCCGCAACCGTGTCAACGCAAGTACCACAGGTTTACCGTATTTCCATGGTATGAGAGACATGCCGTCTGGTCGTTTGCCAACATCTGAATTGGTTCCTACGGGTTCCAGAGTTGCAAGAACATCCGCTGATACCATAGCTCGTTTCAATAAGTCGTTCACCTGGTGATGTCGAGATGTACGTCCTGCACTCCTTCTGCTACTCAAACCATCCGTAAAAATTGGAATTAAGTGCTAAATAACACTTGATGTGTTGACAGTGGCAAATAGTGATTGTACTTTGAATCAGAAAAATGTTTACAAGTGGAACAAGCTTTTCACGGAAGGTTGAAGAAATGTGAATGACAACGCCCTGAATGCCTCAGCACATCAACAACCGATGAAAATGTTAGGAAAGTGAAGATCACTATTAGAGAAAATACTGAAGATATCGGCATATCAGTTGATTCATGCCATGCAGTGTTTTCGAAACTTTCCAAAATTGGTGAATTCTGACCAAAGAAACCGTCGCGTGAGTATTGCTTAGGAATTATTGAATGACGTCAACGGCGTTCCAGATTTGCTTGAAAGAGTCATAACTGGTGACACCGAAACCAAAGTCCAATTGTCCCAATGGAAGAGCCCAAAAAAGCCAAGATCAAAAAATCACCCAACTTCGATCAAATGTCAAGGTTTTGCTCACTGTTTTCTTGGATTACCGTGACGTAGTGCGTCACGAGTTCATGCCACATGGTCGTACGGTCAACAAGGAGTTATGCGCCGCTTGCGAGAAGCAATACGGAGAAAACTTTCGGTATTGTGAAAAAAACGGTTCATGGCTTTTTCATCACGATAATGCTCTTGCTCGGCGGCCACCATATTTACCAGATTTAACCACCTGCGACTTTTTTCTGTTTTCAAGACTGAAAAGACACATGAAAAAATGGCGTTTCGCGGCGATTGAGAAAATTAAAACCGAAAATCTGAGAATGCTCAAATAAATACTGAAAAGTGTATTTCAGAACTGCTTCAAGGATGGGAAAAACGCTGAAACAAGTGTATTATATCTGAGGGGGAAACTTTGAATGGGGCAAAATAAAAATTGATGAATAAATGTATATTTTTGGGAAAAAATTAAAACTCACCTTATTTTTTAAACAAACAGCGTATTTCGCTGCTTGATATCATCTATCGAGTTTGACATTTTCATTAGCTCAGAGCTAAAATATACTTTCCAGCCGTAAACCGACATATTTTTATTCTTCTCCTTTGTATCGTATTGTTCATCTATCCTGTCTTGCACGAGATTTCAACAGTCTAGATATGCTTGAATTTGACCACTCTCCTTATTAACCATCATGATTCTCAAATATCTCTTTAAAGAAATCGTTTTCACAATAGTTTTGGTCCTTTGGGTCGGATTGACTTAATTTGCACATTCGCAAATAATTGTGATTACAAAAATGTTAATACTCCTTCTTCAAAAGATTCCATATAGAACACTCAACTTGTCTCTTCAGCTATCTTTTTGGTCTCAGATTTAGAAAAATCACTGACTCAAGGTAGATATGGTGATTTTACATACGTTCAAAATCCCTAATAATTTCATTGGGGAAAAATCTCCTATCATAATACTATATTTACACGGAATCAAAACTCCCCATTCTACTTTAACACGTTTCTGACTTGTAAAGAGATACTTTCCGGCAGCAGCAAATCCGATGTGAAAACACCGTGATGTGGTTCCAGACTCGAAACTTTATAAGAACTTCGACATCCTGAACATGTAAAGTTTAGATTCGCGATTTCGTGTTCCAACAAAAAGCAACTTTACAATCGCCTAATACGCCTAGTTTAACCTACCGCTTAAGGATGAAAAGGGCGCACTCTATATTTGTTATTTTCGAGAGCACTAAATCACGAGTGGAACTCGATGCCATCCTCCCTCCAGACCTTTAAGAGTCTGCCCTTCGTTACGTCTACTCCGAAAATGATGGATGTGTTTGTGTATTCTTATTCTTAGCAGTTCAGGTATATTTTTGCCGGTCGTGATTTATTTCTGTTCGCTGCGAATGTTGAAACTTTTTTATAATATATCTGTTCAGTTTTTGTAGATTTGATATCGAGCTTCCATCATTATCGTTGAGAAATGGAATTCCTTCGAATATAAACGAGATGCGGGTCGATTAGGGATTTTTCAGCTGTCGCCTAATTCAAGTTGAATCGTTTCTGATTGCCAGATTTTGTCGTTGATTACACAACACAACAAAAAAATATTTTTTGAATGTTTCCTACACTAAATCAGTCAATTTCTACTAATTTTGGGGTGATAAAAACGAAAATAACAATGAAAAATTTTTATTAGCTCTGGTTTTTGAGTTACACAGTACTTAATCTTAAAGAGTAGTTATACTATACGTGAAAAGTGAAAGTACATAAAACAATATTGTTATGTTTCTTTTAGAATATTTTAAGTACAAAATTAATAAAAAAA
>WOGP01008047.1:0-11419 GCA_015342065.1 Leptinotarsa undecemlineata
AGGTACTTTTTACTCCTCCTCGCGCAAAAAGTATTTTTACGACTTGTTCCTATGTGTAGCCACATACGGGGTGTTATTAAATAGAAAATACGTAGAGTACTCGTGATTAGGAAAATATCGTAACAGCCTTTTTAATATTAGTATCCTACCTCGTTCTGGAGTGGAACTTAGAAGGAAAACCATCTCAAAAACGTACACGGTGTAGTTAGGTTTCCCAAAGGCCGGCCCTCATGCGTTCGACACGAACTGTACCGCTTTTTTTCGGACCTGCCTTAATATTCAAAATTTGATGCGGAGAAATCTGCATCTGGTGACAGCCGCTGCTAAATCAATAATAGTAATAGATAAAGTCATATATGAATAGAAGGTGAGCGGGCGACGTATTACAGATTTTTTATTACTTGGTAGGTCTAGTGTAGTACGCTATACTTTCATTTCGGCTACGTTAATCATTTCAAAATTACCAAAAATGTTATTGTCGAAATTCTCTTTCGCCCCGTATCTTCGAAACGAAGCGACTCCCAATCAAAAATAATCTTGGGACAAAATATCCTTGGAATAGTCCAAGGAATAGTTACCTAATTGTTTACCACAAATTTAATAAACACCCTGTATATATAAATTTACAATGTGGACATTTGAGTATGAAAAGCTATGAAAATTAATCGACAAACATGAAACTCTTTAAAAATAATCGCGGATACCCAAGGAATGCAACATGGATCAGTATTTCGTCCTAACCATTCATCACCTGAAAAAAAGCACTTTTATTCTGATGTTAACAATACCGCACCATATATTTGTTGTTTGATAATATTGGGTTTTATTGTCAATGATCAAATTTGGATTTTGGAAAGACAACGCCATTTATTGTGAACGTGGATTCGTCTCCAAAAATAATGTGTTTAACCATAAACACATTCAAAAACGGCCTTTTGTATGGATAAATTTTAATCCATAAATACAATACAATAAATAAATACAATAAAATGTTTCTGTTCGAGAAAAAATGTTCCCAAGGACCCCGTCATATCTATATTTTTATAACATTATTGTATGAATGAGCATGCCATTCTGGGCCTGTGTCAATTCAAGCTCCGCGACAAGATTTTAATTTTCTAAAAAATTTATCAAAATATAAAACCATCAATTAGAAAATTTCAGAATCAGCGTCAAAAAAATGTATCACTCATCTCTGGTATTTGTTTGAAGAACGTATTAATTAACTTCTCGATGATAATGTAAGCTCAGAAATTAAAATTTAAATTATTGAATCGAATAATTAAAAAGCTACGTAACTACAAATTTAAAACGTGTTAATATAAAAATGTCATGACTGAATATTTTAGAGTGAAAATTTGTACGATTTGGGTGATTTCAACTTCCTATTGAATTTCTAAAATTACATCCAGATCAATGAGAATCTGATAAAGATTATAATATATGCTAACAATTTTTACAAACATACGCGTCGTAAATGATACTACCGAACGAGGAGTTCAATTGATGGAATCATACATAACTTTATTAACTACGTAAATACAATGTAACATGTGAATAGAAATTAGCAATTTCTAACTAGCATATGCTAGGTCTAGTAAGTATTTGGTCAAATCAGTGTGAATAAAGATTTGTAGAAAATACCAGGGCAAGTCTAGTAGAATCCGGATCCAAGCACTTACTCGCGGGGTAGTACATGCTAGACCAAGTAAATGACGTTACTGTCACGACACGTTCTCCCCTCCACTACCTTTCAGTCTATCCACATCGGCAGCTCCTTTCTTACTCTATTCAACCACGTGCTAGAAGATGTATTCATCATCAGAAGAATCTGACAATGATTTTAATAAAATAGAAAAAATTTATCGCACTCTGTTTGTACGTCTCCTTTCGGATCACATTGTCTTACTTAGTAAATCAAAAACCCCTGCTGTGATGAATGCTAAGAAAGAAGCTTGGGAAATCTTACGTTCTGACTTCTGTGATGTATTGGGGAAACAAGTTACATTGAACAATGTGAAGTCTACCGTCAAGAAGAAGACTGACGTAAAAGTGACGGGGAACAGGAGAATAAAACTACAACCGTGGGAAAAACATTTTTGGAGTTGATAGAAGATGATAACCCAGTATTCCATAAAATCCTGGGTAATATTTCAGTTGGCACAAGTGCCGGGCCCCCAGTTCAGCAACCAACCAGTGATGACATTCAAGAAAGTTTGCCGAATACAGAAACTGAAGGGAAACCAAAGGAAAATGAAGAATCGAATAGCCAAGAAACAAAGAAGCCGATGAAAACTAAATCTGATGCCGACCACCACAAAAATAAGATCAGAATAAGTGGAAAAATGTTGTCGAATCGTGAAGCAGATGAAACCTGTCCATACCGCAGTTGCAAAGGATTGTTTTGTTGCAATAATACAAACTAAATAAGATCAAACTGGAGAAGGAAACTATATTGTTGGAAACCATGAAGAAGCAAACCGTTGAAAAGTCTACTCAAACTGATGTAACTATTGATGATTGTATCACATTGTAATTGATTGTAAGCTACATAAGTTGTATTTTCCTGTGGATTAGAATACTGTAGAATTCTTAGGATTATAATTCTTACCATTGTAATCAATTTTTTTTTATTGAAAAAAAGTTGCATCAACCGCTAGGGTTATTAGCAACGGCATAATACAAATGATTCAATTAGTATATGATGACGCAAATGACGCAAATGAGTCAGGATAACTTGGTGTCTTCTGTTTTTGAGGTTATTTTTCCATGGAAGTACTGTATTTTTACTTCTGCTAGCTTAGAGGTGGAATTGTACTACTGATGTTGCCGATTGTTGATGATTTCTTGTTTTTTGGGTTCAGTATAAGTCAATGGATTTGATATGGCTACTTTCGCCATCAAACTTGTTATTTGAAATAATTCAGTAATGGTGTGAATAAAAACTAGTATATAAAATAAGATGACTTTATTCAATAAATAAACAAAACCCATATCCCAAAAAAATAAATGAAAAAAAATATACAAAATTGTGTGCAAGTAGGTGCTCGCGTGAGAAAAACATGAAAACGTTACTAACTTCAATTTCAAAAAAACAATTTCCTTACTGAATATTCAAATACGCCATCATATTGGCACGCTTGTCTTTGCCTCTAATGTTATGTCGGAATTTTCATAACGAATCACCCCAGGCTGGTCATCTTCATTTGGGACGCTATCAAGATCCCTATACTCAAAGTCATCCTTTAGATGCTTGGCAATGTTGTGTAGCACAGCGCAACTGCCTACCACTTGTGGAATGTTGTTTAATGCAAGTCTAACACAGTTTCCTAGGATTGGGAAACTCCTTTTTAACTGGCCAAATCACCTTTTTATTATAACCCTTTCCCTAGCATGGATTAGATTGAACTCTCGTTCTTGATGCGTTCGTGGAGGCTTGAACGGTGTAATCAACCACGGCGATGAACCGTATCCTGAAGACAAACTACTCCATCATAATGTAACACGATGTCTCTGACATGACTATTCCTTCACACTCTGCCGTCATGAACACTGCCACTCCGCACTAATACTTGTAAACTGTTCCAATGCATTGCATGTTGCCTAGAATATTTTTTTCTACAAATATACTCATCACCGTGCAGCCCAGGTTTTCGTATCTCAATTTGAGTACAATCAAGGGCACCAATTACAGACGGCAAACGAAAATGTCTCTGCCACAAAACTTTAGCCTCGGTCATATCTTCAGCTGTAGTTGGAAACCGTATCCAATTATGTGATTGTTCAACTACTCTACTCATCACGTACCTTATAGTCTTGTTAGCAGTAGTACGATGTACAGCCATATCTAGAGCTACACCAGACTGAAAGCCAGGATCACCCACAAACCTCAGAAATATTTCCTGTGTTCTGGAAACACCATCGCCACGAGTATCACTTTCTTCAAGAGACTGTGCCGCAAGGAAATGCACACTTCCACTGTTGAACCTTAACAGTTCTTTACAATACGTTCGTTTATTCCAGAGCAAACAGAATACATTTTTCGTTGACGAATAGGCTTAAACTCAGTCATGATAAACAACAAACTGTGGACTGAACAGATAGGTAGTAAATGCTAGGAAAAAGTCTAGCATGCTCCAGACCAGGCTTGAAAATATCGATGCATATTATGCTACAGAACAATCTACTTCAAAAGTTTCATTCACACCATTTTTTAAGCATTTACTACTCGTCCGGGAAAACTCTAGGACTTACTACCCCTAGCAAGTAGCATTAACTTAAGAAATCCCTAGTATTTGCTTTTACTACTTTTTATTCACATTACTAAATATAGAATGTAGTTGAGTGATTTTCTACCAATTTGTCTCTCAGAATTTAGATTGAAATACAGCGCTGCACAAACCAAAAAATAAAACAGACATATGACAATAATAGTGTTATTGAAAGCAATGTTCGACGTTGGTTTGCGAAATTTCGTTCTAGGAATTTTAGCTTCGAAAAATTCCGAAGTGGTCAAGTCGAGGATTTGAGTAGCCTGGTGGAACCTGACCCATCACAAATGGTGTGTAGGATGGCGGAAGAAGTGGGAGACAGCTCTAAGCTGTTTTTGATGGTTTGAAACGTACTGAAAAGATCAAAAAGCTCGAAAAGTGCGTGATCCATGATTTGAACGATTACAGAAATTGTCACGTTTCGAAGTCTGCTGTTCTTTGCTTTTGCGTAACCAAAACGCTCCTTTATTGGATGGGATCGTACTTTTAACGAAAAGTGGACTCTCTACAACAAAATGAGACGTTCAGAACAGTGGTTGGACACCGATGAGCCACCCAGGCACTTTTCATGGTTCCTGTTACGTCAGCGGTAGCCGGCACTGGTCAACAGAGAGATCCTATCCTGCCCTATGACAACGCACGTCCGCACGTTTAACAAATTACCGCTCAAAAATTATACGAATTGAGTAATGAAGTTCTTCCTCACACATCTTTTCCCAAGACCTCTCGCCAACCGTCTAACTTTCTAGATTGCGTACGAATTCACTGATATATTAAAGTTCAAAGTTGACTCATGAATTCGAACAAAACTTCTCCAACAACCTACATATGTATGTACTGTACTGTTGAAGAGAGGCCATAAAATTTGGGTTTTCAACTTTCTACCGATTATTTTTCGATCTATGCTTGTAATTATCAAAGAGAAAAAAAAATATTCAAAAAAATCAGTAATAGAAAAAGTATTCAGCTACCAAACATATATTCTTGTCAAATATGAACAATAGGCAGAAGATCATCTGAAATACATATTTCGACCATCAGTTGAATAACACTCTACCTATTATTTCTTCAGTTCGGACTTCCATTGTCTAATATAATATAAATTGATTTGAAATTTCAGAAAAAAAATGTAAAAACAATAACCGAAAATAACAAATTGATTAAAAAAATGAAATTACAAAGAAATAACATAAAACCAAACAACAACCAAAAAATAACAATTGAAATATTAATAAAAGCTTAAAATTAAAAATCTTTATTAACAAAAATGAAAAATAAAAATAAAAGTTAAAATATTTGAAACCAAGTTATGTCACGACGTTTCGATTGTTACTATCCACAATCATCTTCGGATGATAAATGGACTCATTTCTCCGAGATCCAACTATTTATAGGCCTAGGACTATTTATATGTGCTTTCACTTATCCCTTCTTCTCTCTCTCTCTCCGCTTCATTGATTTTTAGCGGAAGATGACCGTTTGGCGGGAGTTGGTTGTTTTTCGTTTGATTAGAGGTTTCCATATGTTACGTATCTCTACGCTAGCTTGACTAAATGCGTTGTTGGATAACATATACGCGGCTTCTTTGAATTCGCTCCTAAACCAGTGTTTCTCTATGTGGAAGATTTCAGCTTGATCCCACTTGATATTATGTTGATGAGCCCAAACATGCTCTGCTATTCCAGATTTGCTGGTTTTTCCTCGCTGTGTGTCTTTCTCGTGCTTTGCAATGCGAACTTTCAATAGCCTCTTAGTTTCACCGATATATGATTCTCCGCACTCGCAGGGTATCCGGTAAATGCATGCAATTCTTGGAATTGTAGTCCGCGTTTGGTGGCCTGATTTTCATAAGGCTGCTACATATAGTGTCGTATCCTTTCCGACAATCCTCTGATGTAGAGGCGTGGTTGTAGAAGCGTCTTTTCCTTGTGGAGCTCTTGCTGTCTTCTAGCTAAAGCCTGTTCTACCATCACTCTCGAGTGACCATTCCATTGAAGGTCGTTTTTGATGATGCCTAGTACCCTAGTATTACAGAGCCCAAAGGCACGGTCTAGTAGAGTCTTGATGATTCCTCTCTTAGTCGATGGATGGTGGTTGTATTTCTGGTTCAGGCACTGTCCTGTGTGAGTGAATTTTCGATATAGAGATGTTTCCCATTCAGTCTGGGTCCTCTTCACCAATACGTCTAAGAAAAGCAATTCGTTGAGGACTTCCTTTTCCATTATGAAAGTGATGAAAGGACTGACGTTGTTGATGTGCTTCAGGAAAGAGTCTAGTTCTGCAGTCCCATGGTTCCATATTATGAAGGTGTTGCCTATGTATCTCAACCAGACGCGGGGCTTCTTGTGGGCTTCTTCAATTGCCATATATTAGCTAAAACCGGTGAAAGTGGCGATCCCATTGGCAGTCCCTCATTTTGCGTAAAGAATTCGTCCTTCAGTTGAAAGTTGCAGTTTCGTACACACCATCCTAGTAATTCCATGACTACTCCTATCAATGAGTTTGTTCTATCTTTCAGGTACCCATTTTCGGATAGCTTTTTTTGTATGATTTGAAGTACTTCTTCGATAGGAACGTTGGTATAAAGGCTTTTCACTTCGAAACTGAGTTGATCCTGCTCTTTGACTCCAATTTCCTCTAGTAGTTCAACGAAATGCCTTGAATGTTTCACAATAAATGATGTTTTACCTTGCAATGGTTCAACTATTGGTAGTAAAAATCAGGAAAAGTTCTGCGTGGCTGAATCTCTGGAGCAAATGATCGGTCTGAGCGGAACATCCTTTTTGTGGATTTTGGGTAGTCCAGACAAGTGAGAGACTGTGGTGCGGTGTAAGCGATGATCTCTCTTTTTTCCAAAAATAGATTTGATGTTTTTTTAAAGTCTGGTTCAAGTTCCTTTCAGAAGCACCTCTTCGATCTTCTGTTCTTCTTGATGATATTATCTCTACGTAGCCCTTTCAGGACTCTTCGTTCTTCATTGTTGGCGTTAGAAGTAGAAACTGGTTCTCGATATAGCTATTCTCTGATTTTCCCTCTGAATTCTTCTACCTCGATCTGATCCATAATGGTACCGGTGGATTCTATGGCAGTTATTATTTCTAAAGTGGGCACATATGTTGATGCAATGGCGAAGTTTAGACCTTTCATCAACAAATATTCCTGTATATCCGTGAGCGGTCGGGAACTCATGTTGATGACGTTGGTGGCTTCATAGTTGTCCTGTTCTCGTTCTGCATTCGGGCAATGTTTCCCCACAAACTTTCTCCACTTCCATATTTTTCCACATTCCATATTTTTCTCACTTCTCCTTATTTTGTATTTTATTAGACAATGGAAGTCCAAACTGATGAAATACACCACAAAACATTGTCAACCACCTTTAAACAAATTCTACCTATTATTGTTAATGCGGTAACATACTTTAAATAGACATTCAGCGTAAATAATAGTCTGCTTTTATGTGACTGCATCAACATTACGCAGAGTACTATCATATCAAGGTTGAAGTACATGAATCAACATTTTTATGTCACAATCTCTACCACTTGAACAATTCCAATCCAAAATTAATATCGATACATTCAAACTCAAATACATCAACATATACACCAACACTAGGAAAGTATACTACGTTATTATGTATTCTCATCGTACAAGAACTTGTGATTTTGCTATCTATCAGGTGTAGTGAGATTTTTTGTTATGAGTCTTGAATACGAGGTTTTCTATAGACTGCTCATATCTATTTTTATAAAATGAAAACTTTTTCAGATGAAGAATAAATCACTGGACTCCCTTAATGTTTCATAATTTCAAAAAATCTGCTGAGAAGAAAGCCATCTTGTGATTCAGATTGGAAAAATTATTTATGTGTTGAAATTTTCATATCTTGACAAGTAAAATTTGAAACCTCTGACGTGAAAGGAATCTATTGAAAACACATTTCCTCACCAGAGCGAAAATGCTGTCTCTCAACGCTTGGTTCGCTAACTAAGTTATTATCATTAGGAGATGACTGGCAACTGAATCTCACAATCAA
This sequence comes from Leptinotarsa undecemlineata, assembly GCA_015342065.1. NCBI lineage: Eukaryota > Metazoa > Arthropoda > Insecta > Coleoptera > Chrysomelidae > Leptinotarsa > Leptinotarsa undecemlineata. Next base: position 8,311 of record WOGP01008047.1, read on the forward strand.
GTTAGAGCCCCATATACATCAATCATTACTTTGCCTTATAAGCTTTATTAGAAAGGAATTCTTTCCCCACTTCTTTCAGCTCTCCCTTCTGATTGATGAATGCCCCCTTTCTACACTGAGACCCTCATTGTGACATTCATTTCGTTGTAGGATTCGATAAACATCGGCTTCAGTAGGTTCACGTTTGATTTCGATATCACACTGAAGCATTTCCACCTGAGCCGCTTCTTCTGTCAAGACCACTTGTAATGCATTAAATAATGTTACAGAACTTTTTTCGCTGGACATCCGGTTTCTCACCTTGCCCGGATTATGACCTGTGATGAATTTATCACACAACTTCGTATCTAACGATTCACCAAAATCGCAATACATGGATAGCTTTTTCAACCATTCTCCATTCTTGAGCACTTTCTCCATCCTGCTTAAATGCTGAATGAAAACTAAATCTTTCAACAAAAACAACATTTTGTTTCTTAAAATAACTATCCAAATAGCCGGTTAATATCGCCAAACTGGACGTTTCTGGCTCATCTGGCACACATAAGATTTGAAGCAACCCGTATGTATTCTGATGCAAGCCGTTCAATAGAATTGCACGCTTGATATTTTACTCAGTAATATTATTCACTAAAAACACTGCTGCAACCTTTTCCAATGCACAGATCAGTCATTAACAGATGGGTTAAACTCCATTTGAATTCCTCTCGAAACTATCCCTAACTCACTAGCACAAGACTTGGAAAATTGAATGAAAAAAACCTGATCATTGTCGCCAGAAATGTAATGTTTATTGGAAACTACGTTTTTTTTGCAAAACACAACGTTATTGAAACTGCGAGGTGACAGGAGCATGTGCAGTGAGAGGCGCGCCTTCGACTTGGTATTCAGGTGTGCGCGCCGTTTGAACTTATAGTAAATAACATATACATGGTGTTTTAACTATACTACATTACAAATCGTATTCCATATTTTTAAATTTCTTATCGTTCAAAGGCACCTTAGAACATATTTTTATGTACCGGACAATTTCAAACATACCTGACTTATTCTATGGCCGTTTTCTATGGCATGTTGAGCCACACTGGACTCTTCTGTTCTATGCAAGTAAATGTGTGAAACTTCTCTTTTGTAGTGAGCTATAATGCGCCAACTAAAAGCCAACTAAAAGCCATTTCGAAACGACTACTTTCATATGAACATTGAATTACAGCTTATTTCGTGAATCGCAGACTTTTTCCTCTTGTAGTTTTGTCTTTTGGGTTACCTAACTCTTGAAGTGTACGATTAGTTTTGAAAGCCATTTCCATATTCAATTTTTCAAAAATTCGAATGAACCCTTATGGAAGAAAAATTAATTTTGAGTCTACATCTTTCTGGAAAGTCGAGGATTTACGAAGGCATTTCATAACAATTTCCTCAATATCATATCTTTCTTCAATCAAAGGAAACGTGTTCAACCTAAGGACAAGAAAATGTAATCCCGCTATTTTCTGTTGTGAGCAATGGTGAGAGCTATCAGGGGTACATTTGAAAATGCTAATACCTATTCTGCAAATTCTCAACTCGTAAAGGTGTTTCTTATGACTATAAATGTTATTGCAATAAAACTAGAACATTGTTGTTATAATATTTATCATCACTTTTCCTTATCTCTTTGGTACTATTTCCATACATCACTGCAAGAGACAGATTAAAAAAAATGTCAGTCATTTCTGAGAATTTACTGCCTACTATTTTGGAATTATAGTATATAGAAAAAATTTTGTTCTGAGTAGAGAATAGTAGTTGTTTTCAATAAACACTCATATGCCAATTCCCATTAACATCTACTTAATTCTACTATCTTTAAGTATTTGAGAATCCACTTCTTTTTTTATTGAATAAAAGCTACTTTCAGATGAGGAAGTGAAGACTGAATGTTTCAAAATGGCGGCTGAGTACCATTTTGAATTATTCTTCTGTATAGAACACCTCATATAAAATTTTGAAAATATGCTTATAATTCTTAACGATATTTTATTCAATTGGTAGAAATAGGCTCGGAGCTAGATTTCGATGTAAAAATATATGCTTTTGAAACGTTGAATATCAAACGTATCTACATTGTAATTCATTGTAGTTTTGATTACTTTTTTCAAATTTTTCATTCATTTTTAGAACACAGTACCGATTGTGTAAGAGGTGAGTTCTACTTAATTTTTTAAATCCGGAGACAAATAGTTCGTTCAGTTCACGTTTCATTCTAGAAGCAGTGATCGTATATGTCACAATGTAATCTGAGCAACTTTTATATGAAGTACACATATTATCAGTAATAGTATCTCTCATTTTTAGATAAGCTGGAAAAGATGTTCATTTAGTAGTCTATATGTTGAATGATACATTTTTCGAAAGCCTTATTTCGTAGTTATAGAGTTTATGCGTAAAATTTCACATTTTCAAACGATTGGTACACTGAAAAGTGCTCCAAGATAAGAAACACCACCACTTTCAGAAAGAAGATTGAATTGTTACTGAAATAGTAATGAATCCGATTCAGTCGACATCTGTATTTGTCAAGTTCTGCGAACTGAATTTGAAAAGTATCCAAAGAGTAAAAGAAAGAAGGTTACATTTCAGAAGAACGCCTTTTTTTCCTTTATGCTGAAGTCAACAAACAGAACGTACGATACTGTAAAAATACTAAGTCGCGTATTTTCGTATTTTCAGAGAGCGGAATGAATACCTCTCGATGTGGTCGAAAATTTTGGGCAATCACGTTATTAGACCAATTATTTATCAACAGGTAAACTTGAAAGAATGAGGGAAATTGTATTGAACAGCCTGGAAGAGTTTGGTACCTTCTCATTTCTATCACGTGGTTAGAGAGGCGAGATGGGTCGCTGGGAGGGTATAGAATGGCCATGACGGCCTCCAGACCGTCTTCTGAATGTTTTTCATTGGAGATGTTATGTATTAGAATGAAATAAAACGCTTCCGACTCACAACTATACATATATTCCTTATTCCAAAACCAAACCACAACTGAACTCCGTTTCCCACGAGTCGGTAGCTTATGTAAAAAAATGTACAATAAAAACCTTTGTTTTTATACATGATCCGATAT
>WOGP01008048.1:0-11418 GCA_015342065.1 Leptinotarsa undecemlineata
GTGATTTTGGCAGCAGTAGACCAAAATTTGTTTCAACTTTTCAGATAAACCGGAAACATAACGTATGGCATTAGTTGCCATTTGTGTGTATTATGTTGATTGTACATTGTTACATAATTATTAATGATTAATTTTTATTTCAGCTGGATATAAGGGATGCACCCAAAGAGGTACGACACGCTTATAGAAAATATTTTCAGTTGAAAACAGCTGCTTTAGAACAAAGTTTCATGGATGTTGATGGATTTGATGAAGAAGATGAGAATACTGTCAAAAGTTCCACTGATTGTGAATTCGATAAAAATAATGTGAAAGAAGATCTATTAGGTTTTACAGGTAGAGTTGAAAAGCAGCTGAAAGATGAAGGATTTTCAAGGGACCTTCAATGTCCTACTAAAACCTGTGATAGTAAAATATCTGAAAATAATTTGATTCAAGTGCCCGATGAAGTATGGGGAGCTCATTTGAATCATAAACAGAAGGGAGAAAAAGCATCCGTAGAAGATGTTGAACAAAATGCAAATTTGAAAATAACAAAAAAACTTTTTTGTGGTTCAAAATTTGTAAAAAGGAATCCCAGGAAATCACTGTCATTTTCCCAAAAGAATAAAAGTGAAACAAAATCTGAAAGTCAAGATTTATGTACACAGCCCGCATCAGTACTTACCTCATTTTCATCATTTAATTCTGAAGAAGCATTATTTTCCTCACAAAATGAGGAATCAAATAGTATTTTTAAATTTAAACATCATTCTGAAAGGGTTTCGTCTCAACCAGTCAATTTTATAACAAGTGTTTTAGAAAATAACTCTCGAAAACCTCTGAAGTCTGTAGATGAAGGTTGGTTAGAAAGAGTAATCCAGAAAACTGGAGCATCAGTTGAAAACCCTGATTTATCCTTATCTACGCCATTTGGAATTTCAAGTTCCATCGATCACGTGGGAACTGAAACAACAAAACTAGATTATGATAGTGAAGATATAATTGAAGAATCAGATGATGAAACTACACTGAAAGATAATACTTCACTTCATATATCTAAGAAAAAGAAAATCGATTTTACAAATAATATGTTAGTTGAAAGAGTTGATACAAATAGCAAAAAACTTGATGTAAATGCTACTTCAAATAATTCAGCGGAAAGAAGCAATGACATTATTTCAACTGAGACAAGGCAAGTTTTTGCCAAAAAAATATTGTCTGGTGCACAAACCAAACCTGACGATGAAAGTTTTCTCCAAAAAAGATCTTCATTGAATGAAATTGTCTCTGTAGAAAATGTAGAAAGTTATACTTTATCCGATAAATCCAGTCTTCGAATCAACCTACATAAATTCGATGCAAAACATTCTGCAGAACAAAATGTACTTACAAAATCAGTAAAAAAAATTGATTCAGTATCCCAAAAAAGTACTTCATCTAAAAATAAACAAAGCCAAAGAAAAACTATTAGTAAAAAAAAACAAATCAAACAATTGCATCCTGTGAAGCTGGAGAATAAAACTATTGAATCAGAACATTCACCTAGAAGATCTTCCAGAAAAACCAAAGTCAAAATTAGTTTACAGGAATTCCCCAGTGATGAGGATCCGTTCCATACTGATAATGATGAGAAAGATCCTGAATTCAGCTTGAATGAGGATGAGAAGAAGTGCACATATAATTTTGAGAAACCCATTCCCATAGAGAAAGTTCAAAAAGATAGGGTTTCTGTCAAAGGTAGAAGAGAGAGAGAAAAAAAGTTGAAAGATAGTTGCACAGAAAAGGATGGTGATGATATAAACTCCTATGATTTAGAATTTTCAGTTAAACCTCGCGTTGTTGTTCCCAGATTCAGCAGTATAAGGAAAGTAATTACTGAAGCAAAAATTGCATCCAAAGCAGTTTCAAAGAAATCCAAGGGGGATAAAATAGTGGATGATTTGGCTGCAGTAAAAGATAAGACCGAACAAGCAAAAAAAATTTTAGAGAAAAAAATTACTTCAGGAAACCTAAATGAAAATTTTGTTCGTATAGATATAAAGAAGAAGGTGTTTGTCCGTGGTAAGAGTGGAAGAAGCTTCACCAAATTCAAGAAATCTCAGTGGAAAAAAAACAAAGCCAAATCACTCTCTGGACCTGATATGGATATGGGAGGGTGTGATGGTGGTATGCTGACTTGTTACAAATGTGGGCAAACTGGTCATTTTGCCAGAAACTGTGAAGCTACTAAAGGCGATGAGCTTTTGCCTCTATCTGCCGAAAATGAGGAACATTGTCCTTATCCGACTTTGGAGGAAGCATCACAAATGGCCAAAAATAGCTTTCTTAGTGTTAGAATACCCAAAGTTACTTCAAAAGAAAAATACAATTCTGGTAATGGAGACATAAATGATGATTCTTCAAGAAATATTAAAGAAATTGAAACTGATTATGATATTTTTGATGATGAAAATTCAGAGGAATTACTTGCGGAAGCACTTCGATTAGAGGAACATGTGAAGAAATTGGATGTGCAGATGTACATGGATAAAGTGAAAATCGTTGAACCTTATTTCAAGTTAAAGGATGACGGCAGTATCATAGGTATGATAACATTTTTCATTAGGAAGTCTAGTAGGAAATATATGAAGATGGAGGAGGTTGATTACTTGAATTTCACTTCCTACACATAACTTAGGAAAGTATGTTTAGCATGATTGAAAATTTTATAACTGGCTCATCTGATACTGAATTATTACAGTTCGATTTATTTAACATTGTTCGCTGGTGTGATATAAACTTATTGCTAATGAATATAGACAAATGTTATAAATTTACTTTTTTCCAAAACAAAAATCCCATAAATCGTCCATATAAAATAAAGCAATCAGAACTGGAAACAACAAATACAATCAAAGATTTCAAAAATTTAATTCAAACCCCATATTGCAAATATTGCTTCTAGAGCACTTAAAATGTTAGGTTTCCCTCAATAATCCAATAGAACTCCAAAATTTGGTACCCTTCTATATTGGATATTGATATGCTTCAAAGTGTTCAAAACAAGTTTTTGAGGTACTCTACATATAAACTGAGAAATCATATTGGTGAATATAACTATAAAATTATATTGAAAAATATCCATAATCTTCCATAGAAGATTATTTTGATAGATTATTTGATTAGAATCAAATCTTTTTTTAGAACTTCATTAATGCAATCATAGTTACGATTAACATTTTAAATAATATTTGAAATAGCAGCAATATCCAAAAAAAAGTTATCCAAAGTTGCATCAACATGCTGGTCTAGGAAAACTAGCTAAAAACAATATAATAATACTTAAGAGTTTATGCAGTACAAGAAAATAATACTATCAAGATTCACTTGAGGATACATAATGCAAATGTAAATAAAATAAAGATCTAATAGTAATTGATTCAGAGAAATTGAAATATTTAAGCCGTGCCTTCATTGAGTATACTAGTATAAAAAGTATTTTATTCTTGAAGATACTGACATTAGGGCTATCTGTTATTTCTTTGGAAAGAGTATTAAAAGTTTTCATGCATAGTGTAATGGCATTATTTAAGCCAATATTAGTAAGTACTGGTTCTAAAAAGACATTATTATGGGTACGAGTATTGTATTCGTGGAGCTGATTAACGAATGTAATGTTTGTATTACATTTGACTTGCTCATGTATGCTTGTATGCAAATTTACCTTGTTTGATTTCTAAATATCCGGAATAGGCAGTATCTTGGTTACACTGTATAAAGTATCAGTTGAGGTTCTGTAGTCAAGCCTGAATAACATTTTCTCGACTATGTTTTGAAGTGTTTTTATTTTTTTGAATAATGTCTGTCCACATGTACCCATATAGAAATTAAATAGCTAAATATTGATAATAAATATGCATTACATGTTTGATATGGAGTGAAGATGGGCAAAAGTAGGTTCTACAACAATACAGAGCACCAACCATTGGAATTATTATTTTTTTCTAAATGGGTGATACCTGGTTATTCCAGCATGGGTTTTCATCGACTCTTAAGATATTTGATATTATGGACTCTCGTTATTTCTTTGTTCCCTATCTCCACTATGTTTGTTTTTCTAAGAGAAGATTATAAAAGTAGTCTTCTTTACGTTGATCCGAAGTTTTTGATGTGATACCTTTCAAGGTTGGTATTTACTAGTATTTCAAGTTTTTTCAAGTCTTTCCCCTTATATACAAGAACAATATCATCTGCGAATTTAAAGTATCTACCTATAATGTTAGCAGTTTTCAATGACGTAACATGTAATGTATAGAGTAGGGGTCCAAGGACTGAGCCTTAGGGCACACTTGCTTTGGTAGTTTCAGTTTGGCTTGAAATGCCATCAACCACTGAATTGTTTGCGATCTAGAAGGTAAATTTTTAGTAAGGAGAGAGCATTTCCCATTTCTTCAATTTTTTCAAGTAATATAGAGAAATCAACATCAAATGGTTTTCGTAGATCAACAAATACAGCAGTAATCAGTTAAGAAGCAATGAAGTCTATAGTTGCACTCAGGGTGGTACTATTTTCATGGAATCCATATTGGTAATTGTCAAAGTAATCACATTTTTTTCATGTAATTTATAATACGTTTCTATAAAATAACTTCTATTACTTTTGACAGAGGTGTTACCTTGCTGACTTTGAGAATATCTGGGAATATACCTTATTTGAAAGATTCATTTAATAATTTGACAAATAGGTACAATATAATCCTTGAGTGATGAAAGATTGTTAGTATTTATGGTATCATAACCAGGTGTTGCATTTTATCCAAATCCTATAATTCTTCCTGAACTTATTAGGAATTTGTACTGTATAGGTACATTGAACAATCACTTGTGATTTCCTCAAACTCAGTGGACGACACTGTTTGCAGATTTACATTATTGATTATTGATTTACCAATATCAACTAAATATCGGTTCATTTTTTCAGTTATATTTTTGGAATCTTCAAGGATTTGTCCCTCAAGTTCTAGATTTGTTATCTGATTACTTTGGTTATTGCTTTTGATGAGATTTAATAAAATAAGAGTTTCCATTGCTTTTTCTGGTTATTGCCTGTATCACTCCATTTTTCCCAAAGTATTCCTGTTTCGGTTTTTTGCGTTTTCTTTCTACAATATTTTTCTGTTTTTGTAAGTCCCTGGCTATACCTTGATTAAAAGAATGTTTAATTTTTTCTGATTATAATTTATCACGGTTTTTTGTTAATTCTAGAAATTTCCTTCTTTATATTTTATTTCATATTGAGTTGATTTTTTTTACAAACCTGTATGGCTGTTGATAGTTTTTCAAAGCTGTTTATATGATGGCTGTTTATCAACTGATGGAATTTTTGTTTTAAGTTATTTTGATTTAGCAAAAGGAAACTATTTTGGAATCAATAGGGTGACTCAAAAAAGTGACATATCGAAGTTGTTTTTTAAACGGAATACCCTGTATTTCGTTACACTTTTGCATAGGTCAGGAAAAAAATTATATGATTTCATAAATGAACAAGGGGTTCAATATTTTGCCTTAAAATTTCTAAATACCTCTGAGGTGTGAGAGTGCCATTATAAATGAACGGTCCGATAATTCTATCCCTGAAAACACCTGCCCACACACTAAATCCAAATATTTCTTGACTTATCTGCTCCACAATAGAATGAGGATTTTGTTGTGCCCAAATATAAGAATTTAAGTGGGTACAACTTTCCGTTAACCACTGGCAAAAAAGCCATTTGGCGTTCAAAATCTCCTGGTCTGAGTTGATGAACTCTTCTGGTCCTGTATGGCTTGAATTTGCGTTTTTTCAAAATTATCATAACGTACATTCTTGGTAGGCCTGTTGATATTTTCAAATTTTGTGTTGACGTTTTGGGATTATTTTCAACAGCTCCTAAAACGTGTATTTCTTCCAACTCCTTGTCCCTATTTGATCCATATAATTTTGGCCTTTTCTTTTCAAATTGACCACCATCAATTAGGTTGTGTCGTAATCTTGCATAAACGTCTCTAAAAGGTTATTTTCTCTCTGGATACCTCTTGTTGATACAAATTGCTTGCTGCGTCTGCAGTTTTCCCGGTTTGTATATAACAGACTATCCCATTTTTCATAATTCTCATACTTCATTGTGAATGTGTTTGAAAATTGAACAAAAACCACTAATTGAAAAGCGTCTTTACTGCTTAAATCAAAATTTGATATCTACCAGTAAAGATTTGCATCCTGTTTTATTGCCGCATCATCCAAAGCCTCTTGATCAAAATGTGCCTTTCAAAGTTTATATGAAAAAACCTAAAAGCTCTATATTTCAAAGATAACTAGCAAAACATCAAGTGTGTTACATTTTTGGAAAGGTAACTCTATTTAAATATGCAGGAATATACAGGGTGTCTCAATAAAAAAATAATTTTCCATCATTAACTATTGATGTCTCATTTGAAAAATTATTTTTTTACACCATTGAATTCTATGTAAAAAAGTGCTTTGGAAATGTTTTCATAGAAACAGCAAACGTGCTGTAACTCAGAAAAGATGATAGATATCAATATGCGGTTTTCACCATTGAGTTTGTCATAAAATTTGACCCTCAGACACAGTAATCAGTTTTTATCTATCTAGTTTGAAAATGTGAGTTTCCCTTTAAAGTGTTCTATTTGGCCCACTCTATACCTAGCATTTTCATAAAAAATCAATAACTCGAGAAAGGTTACAGTTAGGTACATAGTACCTTTCATGAAATCATATAATTTTTTGTTCCATTAAAAAAAACAACTTGAACAAGTCATACTTTTTTGAGCCTTAATCAATATACATATAATCAAATGGAGAAATTCCCGGAAAATAAATGGTTTGGCTTATAGGGACCATGTCGTATGGGGTGCCTCATCCTTTATGCAGTTCTGATGTAAGTAGTACCCCCTTAGAAGTGGGTCTTGTTTGATAGATATTTCAGATTATCCCTTTTCGAGTAAATAGCAGTTCAATGTTCTTTTAAAGAATCTGCAAATAGACGATAAATGAATATAAATAATTTCAAGAAAAATGTATTAAAACTCACTCCATTTCATGATAATAATCGTTCAAAATGTTCACCATTTGACAATAATAAAGTCTGTTTATAAGTTCACTTCCTATATTATAAAATGTCCCTAGGGTGATTTCATTGCAAGCACCTCTTTTTCTATTCAGGAGTTCTGAAATGAATACATTATGATTGTGTATCGAACACTTCAGGTGTCACATATCCTCTCAAAAATATGTAGACATCATATCAGGTGATCTAGTGGGATCTTATAAGGGAGCACGTCTGCTTGTCTACCGGTTTGGATAATTGACAAACCCAAATGAGTTTTCAACTGATGTTTCGGCCGATCTAATTTCCAAACAAGAAAAAGTATTGAATAGATAACTGAAATAACCATCGAAATAATTATCAAAAGACCCCCACTTTCCATTCGAAAAAAAGGTTGGTAGCAACCCTCTCGGTTACAAGTAATATAACACTGTCTTTAAATTAATAGATGTAGCGGTTAGTATGTGGTAGTAAAATCAAAAATAAAACTTTCTCGTTTCTTAGCACTTTTATTTGTAACTAAAGTTAGTACAGTTTTGTCCATGAACTATATTGTAATTGTTTGAAAGTGTCCTTATAGGACGAAACTGCAGTAACGTTAGTTATGAATAAAAATGGCAAAAAAACAGACAGTTTTATTACTCATTTTTTATAACACTATTTTCTTTCTTATTAGAAAATACTAAAAATGATACATTTTTACATACATTTTGCCAGACCTTGATGTCTTGTCCCATTCAGAAGTTAAGGTGGAGGGGATTATTGACCTTGGAATTGTATAATTTCATATGTAAATGTTTTGTTATTTGACAAGGGGATACATTTCTTGGTATACCATAGCTTGTTGCACTTACATTTCAAGTATTTATGTAAAATATATTCAGAAATGAATTCAAACAAAAGAAAAAATAGTGTGATGTTTGTTTGTAACTTTAATTTCATGAAAAATAAAGTGCATATGCCTTTCAATTTAAATATCACCATCGGTTAGGTATTTATCAGTACTCAGTACCACAATTGAAATACTTTTCAAAATTAGAAATTTTCAATCACTAAAATATTTAAAATGTAATTTTTTCTCTCTTGTTCGTTCTAAACTGCAGTATTTGATTTCAGTTTAGGTAACAGCTTCAAATGCTCTACTCAAACAACTGAAATACTGCAGAATAAAGTTATAAAATGTATTTTCAACTTAGATTATAAGGAGTCAACTATTAATTTATACAAATGAAAAAATATATTAGACATATCAATGATATACAATCTCAAACTTCGCACCTCTATTCCCCTGACAAAAAACAAATTGAAACACTCAAATTTGATTTTAAAAATATTAACATAATTATTCAATGCTCAAATCTGATTTTCAAAATATTAATCAACATACTTACTCAACGAGGTATTCCAAAAATCCGAGGGTTAATAATTTTAGATCAAATATTGGTAATCAATCGATTTATGGGGTGGTTTTAAATTATATAATAATTGTCCAAATTCTTGGATAATTTCAGCAAAATAAAATTAGAGAAACAACTAAGAAAATATATTGTGTTATAATATTACAATACATTATTACATTATTACAATATTTTATACAGTTCATACATTTTCATTAAAGCCAATCAGTTACACATTTTTTTGTTCTTTTCTGTAAAAAATATTATTAAAATAAAAATTTTCGAAAAATATTTATATTGAAATTATATATTTTTTTTTCTTATTTAGATACACCTCCAGAAGTTTTTGCCTGTTTAAAAAAGTTTGGTCATAGCTCGTTCCGACCTGGTCAGGAACAAGCCATAATGAGAATCCTTTCTGGAAAATCCACTCTAGTCACTCTTAGTACAGGTTCAGGAAAAAGTTTGTGTTACCAGTTGCCGGCATATATGTATTCACAAAGAGAACCTTGCATTTCCTTGATAATTTCACCTTTAGTTTCATTGATGGATGATCAAATAACGGGTATTGCAAAATTCATGAAAGCTGCTTGCCTGCATTCGAATCAGACAAAGCCACAAAGACAGAAGATTCTTGAGGCTATATCTTTGGGAGAGTTAAGTGTGCTGTTAGTCTCACCCGAGGCAGTGGTTGCAGGTGAAAAACAAACAGGTAAATAATTTATCGAGTTCATTTTTGTTGTTATAGAGTGGATGTGTTTCATTAATGTTGAACCGTATTTAGACATAATTAATCTTTAGAAATCATTTTCTAGCCTTTGCTAATGGTTGATCAGTGTTTAAAATTGAATTATTGATATCCATATCATTTCATATAAGATTGATATCATTAGCATAGCATATTTAATGATTAATTATATCAAAATCCAGATCATTAATGTAGATAATAAAATATAATGAACTAATACTTCCATTTTGATCATGGGAAAAGCATTAGAATGGTTCAAATTATAATTTGAAGAAAGGAGACAAAGAATATAAATGTACAAAAATTGTGCAAAAATACATCTGCAGAGTTTTTCAGAGTATGATTTAAACCATTCCAATGGTTTTCCTTCGATTTCACGTTTTTCTATTTTTTCCAATAATGTATTATGATTCAAGTAGTCCTATGCTTCAGATAAATCTAGGAAAATATCTAGTGTTATTTTTCTCATTTCCAAGTAATTTATTTTCAATAAATTTGAACCTCAAAGTGTTAAAACTGTTCTGAAACTGTTTTAACGAATGCAAAAGTGTATTAATCTCAAAAGTAAATATTTTGAAAAACAATAAAACAGTAAATGGAAAAAAATTTTTACTTCCATAATAACTCAAGGTGAGGTGACCCTCATATTTTTGATAAGTTGGCTATTATTGACAAAAACAACAAGTCAATATTGAATATGAAGGCTAGATTAAGTTTATTAATTTTTTTTTAGGGTTTGGATCTTTCTTGCGAAAACTTCCTCCTATAGCATTTGCATGTATTGACGAAGCTCACTGTGTTTCGCAGTGGTCGCACAATTTCCGCCCTAGCTACCTCATGATATGTAGAGTTCTGAGAGAAAGTCTAGGAGTAAAAAGTATTCTTGGTTTGACAGCTACTGCAACAAAAGCCACTCGTGACAGTATCATAAAACATTTTGAAGTACCCGACGGCGAGGCGGGTGTCATAACAGATACTCCTTTACCGGACAATCTTATACTGACTGTTTCTAAGGATGCTGCCCGTGAAAACGCTCTCCTAGGGCTTTTGATGTCTGATAGGTTCGCGCCTTGTAAAAGTGTGATAGTATATTGTACTACAAGAAACGAGTGTGAAAGAATCGCCACATTTTTACGAACTAGTTTGAAAAGCGAGCAGCCGGTTCAAGAAGGGAATAAAAAACGCAAGCGACTCAGTCTTGGGGCGGAGCCGTATCATGCTGGTCTTGCAGCGAGTCGTAGAAAGGCTATTCAGAATGCATTTATGACTGGGGAGCTCAGAATAGTAGTGGCAACAGTAGCATTTGGGATGGGTATTAATAAGTCTGATATAAGAGCTGTGATACATTATAATATGCCTAGTAGTTTTGAGAGCTATGTTCAAGAAGTTGGTAGAGCTGGAAGAGATGGTCTGGATGCACATTGCCATGTATTTTTGGATTCACAGGTAAGTTGTAAACGAATTATCTTTTTTTTTGCTCTCACAAAAGCATATAATTCATTTCACGTTTTTAAATATAACAATGCCATTAAGTTTGGTAATGAAAACTGATATTGTAATAATACTGAGTAAAATAAAAGAATTAAATAAACGCTACCTTGAAAACCGGTGCCAAGTGCTTGGCATAGTCCTAAGTAGTAGTAGTAGAGTTTCCCAATTTAAGCTTTGGCGTACTCACCTTTATTAGTGTAACAACTAGAATATACTTCCATTATTGTGTTAAATATAGAGATATTGTGGATTCAAATCAGACATTCGATGGCAAAACCATGATTGCTCAAGATTTTCTGTAGTTATTCCAGTAATCTCTAATTTTTTTTGTTAGGAGCATACACTACCTGGGTGAAACTGCGCATGATTTATAGCTTCCAAAAAAATTTAGTTAAACATTCCTAAAAGTAAAAAAAAGACTTTTAAGTATTCTTGCGAATAATTGAGTACCCAAATAATATTTTTTCCAAAATATCTTATGTTTTTATCTGAAACCGTGCCCAGGATTCAAAAGTATGATCTCTTTTTCTGCATTTTAATTTTATCCCCATAGACTTGGCCACATCGATGACTGGAATTTGCAGTATTTCAGTATTTCATACTATGTAAAATATTTTAACAAAAACACTTGATCTATGGAACTCTTGATTCTCCATGAAATAAAGAGATCCAAGGTACTTCAGCATTCCATTCACAGAGGCGGTTAGCATAC
>WOGP01008049.1:0-11417 GCA_015342065.1 Leptinotarsa undecemlineata
GATTTCAAATCATTTTATATAATATCAGACAATGGAAGTCCGAACTAATGAAATTCATCATGAAACATTGTCAATCACCTTCAAACAAACATATTATCACATGCTTCTTCCAAACTACCTCAAAATTGAAATTTCACTCGGATTGCCTTTGGAAGTCCAATTTTTCTTTGATATTTGTAGTTTCAATTTTCTGTCAATCTCATTCGTGAAGGGAGATGTCATTCATTGCCTCCTACTTATGTAATGGAATCGGCCGATACTTGATGAAAATCCACAACGTATTCCAGAAACACTTCATTGTGAGATTTTCACTTAACGGTTTTACAAAAACTCTGCTTTTATATTATCATTAGTGAGCGTGGCTTGGTTTCCCTACATAGGATTACCTGACCTATCAGGACAGGTAGCCAGATTTCATTGATGTTCATTGCCTCTTTTTTTCTATTCTTCTCTTAGAGCACCTCAAGGATTTTCCTGTTGTTCTTGTGTTCTGTCCCTAAATAAATCCTATGTTTTTGAATTTCAATTGCCTTTCTATACAGGGTGTATATTAATCATGTGGCAAAAATTTAAGGGACTATTCCGAGGACTATTCTGAGGATATTTCCTTTTTTGGTGATTTTTGATAGAGCGCTTTGTCAAATTATCTAAAGGAACAATTGGTTAAGGCCAGTCTCAACTCCCTACACTGTAGGTTAATGGATTGACACCTATCAAAAAACAACTACTCCCCTGGCTAATACCACGAAGGGCGTCGGATTGTATCCGACAGGTGTCAGTGCAGGATACTTCCCTGAAGTTATTCCTGAATATGCTGTTGGCGATACAACTGCTGCAACAGATTTTCAATTATTGGAACACACTTGCAGACCGGTTTCAGGCTGTTAGTCGATGATTTTCGATAATTGAAAATCCAATTTGTTCAGAGTATAATTCCTCGAACTAGGCTGAGGCGGACAACAAACGACAGGTTTGTCATCGCCACATCTGCCTGTGAAGGAGGTAACCAACCGCGTATCCAAAATTTTCCCAATTACTTGTATAAGGAAAGAAAACTTCTCACATGTAGTCAGTGGGCATACTTGAAGACTGGCTATAAATCAAACCATCTTAAGAAACAATTTGTTCAGGTCAGTCTCAACTCCCCACACTGGCTAATACAACGAAGGGCGTTGGATCATGTCTAGGACAGGTGTAGGATTCTTCACTGAAGTTATTCCTGCATATGGTGTTGGCGATACAACTGCTGCAATTACTGAAGTTATTCCTGCATATTTATAGCCAGTCTTCAAGTGTGCCCACTGACTATATATGAAAAAATCGCTTTGTTTCGAAGACAAGGAGCAAAAAAGAATTTCGACAATAACAATTCATTACCAAAAATTACATGCAATGATTCTTTATCTACCGGAACTGTTGAAAATGACTACCCCTCCTCGGATGCAATATTCTAATCTTCTCCTCATCGCCCCCCGAACTCTTTCAGAAACACCAGAATCGTTTCTCATTGCGTTACACCCAGCAAATTGAATGTCTGCAGCCGTTTGTAGTAATCGGAATGTTGTTGATAGGAACCAACGGAATTGTTAGAATTTTTATTACTTGATAGGTCCAGTGTAATACGCTATAGTTTTATTTCGGTCACGGTAATAATTTTAAAATTACCAAAATGATCCAAGGAATCCTCCCTTAATTTTTTGCTGCATGTTTTATAAACACTCTGTATATTTTTGCATAGTAATTTTGAGTTTTGAATTTTTCATTTTCTAACCCACATTTATCTACGCCAGAAGCCAACAGCGGTAGCGGGCAGTTCGACGTATGTGCACTGTTCACTGAGCCTATCAGCTTACCCGTCTAAGAAAACCGTACTTTCCAGACGTGTTACGTGTTCACTGGAACACTCGAATTGTCCGCCGTGTTGGTCGGTGGTTCAAGATCCAGCCTGAACGCTCGATTTTCACTTGCTATCGTCCAACCCGCGTTAGGAATCACATGTTAAAAGTTAAAACCTCGTTAGTGTTTAGCCCGCACAAGTTTGGACTTCTGAGGGTTGCCGTTCGTAGGGGTGCGATATCTGGTTAACAGAAGAAACATATTTCAAACATTACAAACTGGTGTATCAAATTATGAAATTTTCATCACAGGTAATAATTTTTTTAGAAATCTTACCAACGATTATATTCATGTTAATATGGCGAGAGAAAATTCAATATTCCAAAAAAAAATACAAACTAGATAGATACACAATAAAGGAATTCTATGAAGTAGATTTTGGATATTTGATTGGATGAAAATGCATGTGAATAAAACAATATTAGGTATTTCACTTTTCTATTCTATGAATCGTTTTTAAATGTCTGTAATAATTGTTCCTCTGCTTGGCAGTATAAGAACACTTTTCACATTTAAATAATCCTGCCTCGATGCCACATTCCCACTTCAAATGCTTATTCAGTGAACTTTTGTGCCTATACCCACGTGAACATCTTGGGCAGTAAACTGGAAAAACTGAAAATAAAATGTTTGGTTATTAATCGACTCGAAGGCAATAATTCAGCAGTAGCGAAAATTTCAGCAATTATTATCCTCAGTATCACCATTTGTTGAAAACATCGAATGAATATAAAAAATATTAAAGTTACACTATACCTAGGAAACAATTTTCTTATTCACAAACAAATTTTCCGTTCAAGTCTCTGATAATATTTTTTTGCTATTTTTTCTATGTTAAATTTATGTTATCATTTTTCATGTAAGCGTTATTTAAGAGTTTACCATGGTAAAATGTTTTTTGATGTCACATATGATTATGAACCGATTGAATGTTGATTATGATATGAAAATCCGTTTCATAATCACACAATTTTAATATGATCTGGAATGGTAAGGTTTCCACTTGTGACAGAAGGACCGCTTTTGGATAGAAGTCCATACATCAATAGACATTCAAATTGAAAAATATTTTGAGCAATAAAGATAAATCAACTACTTTTCTGTATATGAAATAACCTCAATGTGGAACAAGTATAATGAAATAAACTCAAATAAAAAAAATCAAATGAAATTGCTAGATACGACTAAGGAAAGAGTAGTTGTCTCTAGCAATTTTCTGGAGTTCCTTTCTAACGGTATTCACTTTCATTATACAGTGAAGAAGTAAGGATTTACTCATAAACATAACCATCTTTATTATGAGGTTTTGATCAAAGTCTTCAATTTCTTATAAGTTAACAACATTTTATTTATTAACGAAGAAAGATAGATGAAAATGATGATGGAAGTGGTAGTAGTATTGCTGAAATGTGTATGGGTTATAGCACATGAAAGTGTACTACTACTAATAACTGAGAACTTTATAATATAATAGTTATATAGGTACTACGGGTACTAGGTTTGGAAAGACAGCTTTTCAGCTTTGTACTTCTTCATTTTCATACACAAGTTGTATGCTGCTGATACGAGCATACATGTCTATCAATATCCGTGTTGCATACAAACTCATATCGTACTCTGATCTGTTATTCAATTGACAATATACATATGAAGCTATTCATATAATGGATACATCAATATCATTTTTTGTTATTTCAGTGATATTAATTAGTTATTCAAATACTACTGTACTTTATGCTTTTTGTAGCCTTCATCAGAATTTTGATCCATAAGTCATATTACATATACATATAGTTGTATAATATACATCAACAGAGAAAGTTCCATAAAAGGTCTGACATTTGATTGAAAACTTGCGCAAGTACACATTTATATTTTATACCACAATTTTCGGATTTTTTTTGTTATTTTATATATTTAATGGGGATCAATGTACCCCGCCCTTAAAAGGGTTTGATTTTCTTTGTTCTTTCCACAAATTTCAATGTACTTCTAAGTGGGTTTTACTCTTGAAACAAAGTACCTCATCAATACTGCATCATGCTAGAATCGATAGACATTCAATCACTTTCTGTTCAACTCAATATTAATGAATTCTAAATGACACATTGATACCTCTACTTATAGTTGCTGCCTACGTGACCATGTCTTGTAAACAAAAGACCATCTATGGAGTCTTTCACTACAGCTTTAGATGCAAGCTAGTTAAATGAACCTGTGCTCCAACACCAAACAGCGCTGTTTTGACCTACCAGGTCTCAACAGTGGTCCTAGACTGAATCACTGAACTGCCATAAAAAGAACAAGCCCACAAGACATCTTTTCCTAGGAAGATGCCATCTACGGGATCCACAGAAGACTAAATCCTCAAATATCAAAGATAAACTAGGGGTCCCAAGGGAATCAGTTGGAAAGCAAAACTTCGACATCGATTGCCTGAAGAGATTCATCCTCTATCTTTCACTGCAACTACATGGACTTGTAATCCAATACCAGACAGCGCTGTTTCGACCCACTAGGTCTCTTCAGTGTTGCTTGCTTAACGAATTGTCTGATGATTTTGGGTTACGAGTGCATCTAACAGAGAAAGCTGTCGATCCCTTATATGGAATCTTCGTAGGGATATATGTTATCGCTATTACTTTCAGGCTTGTCCATATTAGGACAGATCAGTGGTTCATTCTCGTATCATTGATGAGACCTGGTGGATCGAAACAGCGCTCTCTGGTGTTGGATCACAAGTCAATCGAAAAATTATCAAATAGAAGCCAGAAATCATGGCTGGCTACTGTTGCTCACTCCACATTGTATGAATTTTGCACGTTTATAATAATAATAACTGATCGATAAAGAATTTTGAACTATATAGATTGATGCTGTTGATTTTTTTCCACATTTCGATTTTTTGAATCTTTTCAGCTCAATATGTCATTAAGAAATGTTCTGCCAATTCGGCGAATTCAAATTGAATCGAGGGGCTACCAAAACAGCCTGATAAATCATTTGGCAATGTTAGACCTACAGTAATTCAAAGAGGTGACGATTCTAGTTCCGAAACTGAAGAAGAAAATAGTGATTGTGATTCTGACTAATTTATTGTGCAATTACTATTTATTTTTTGTTAAGTTCCGAAAAGATAATTATTTATCGTATAAATTATTATTATTAATTTTTTTGTTATAATGTCCAAAGGCATTTTAAAATTAATTTTATATTCACAATGAAATTTTTGTTGTCTTTTCTCAGAATTTCGTTCTTAAAATACTGGGATTACTCGAATTGATTCCTTCATTATCTACTTTGAATATATTTACAATAAGCCAGATGGAATAATATTGCAAACAAAAGTTTCTATTCCAGTTTCCTAATACTGTCTTGTCATAAACTGACCCAAACTTTACGCAGATACGATTTCTCCCACCGGCCATGACTCAGTCCGGTGGACTATTCCTGCACTGATAGTCTAATTAACAAGTTCAAAAACATGAAAAATAGATATAAAGATCCGATTCGGAATCACCTCTAGAAAAATGTTTTTTGGTGTAGGTAAAAAATTGCAATGGTTATTAACAAAATAAGATATAAAAAAATGGTATTTATTTTCTCGTTGATAACTCAAAAAATATTATTATTTAAGTAATTTTAAAAAAAGCTTTTCAAAGAGAAGGAAATTTCCGATAAAAAAAGTCCTGACTACTGAAACTCTATCTACATTATATATAAATTTTAATTTGACGTTGAAAACTGGGTTCCGCGCGGCTGTTACGGTATGCGCGCGCTGCCGCTAAAGAGAGTTTATCAAAAGAAATAATTATTTTATAACATAACATGTCTTCTTAACACTTGAATGAATCGAGTTCCGTAGAAAAAAAAATTTCATCACCATTATTTTTATCACACTCGGACAATCACACTTTTCATATCAAGCCCACTTCTTTCAAGGCCACCGTCAGCGCATTCCAATAAACCACAGAATAATTGAATAGAACTGACCGATACTTGATGAAAATCCATATTAAAAAATTAATCAATACAGTTTATTGCATCATTTTCACTATAAAAGGGTTTTACAAAAACCGCGACACGTGTTTCGCCAGTTTATGCTTGAGGAAGTTATTGTATAGCGAAACACATGTCGCGGTTTTTGTAAAACTGTTTTATAGTGAAAATAAATCATATGAAAAACTGTATGGATTAGTTTTTTAAACCAAATTATGTTTTTCACCAAATAACTGTTTCCTTGCTCCTAAGAACTAAGAACCTGATTTTATATGAAACACTAAACTATTCAATTGATGAGAGAAAATCATTGCAATAATAATTAATCATTGAGAAATGTAGATTTATGTGGATCAATTCAAGATCAGTATAATCTAAATGTGAATTTGTAATCACCGATAGCCCAGATAAATTCAGATAAACAAGACATATTGAAGACAATATAATATATTATAATTATAAACAACTTTTGAATTAACTCAATATAATTCTTATACATATTATGAAATGAAAACAGGATATAACACATTTTCCCAAATGATAAACCAAAAAAGTACATCTGTAAGAAAATAATAACAGTAATTCAGAGCTGAGAAGATCTCCAACAATAATTTGGACTAGAAATAATAATTTTTATTCAATCAGCACAGCATTTCGAAGTCGCCCCAAAGCTGCGTTGTGAACTCTGAAAATATAATATTTCTATAATATTTCAGTTCAACAGATTCAGTTGCGTATCATTTCTTAGGGATTAGAAGATAGATAAAAATCGTTATAAATTTATGATTCAAGTTTGTACTCCCAATAATTTTCAGAAAATCCAATATGTTGAGAATTATTTTTTATCTTTTCTTCTCAAGAACAAATGCAAGTTTGTGTTATTTTGTATTCGAAAATGTTGTGGAGGGCTCTATTTTAGGAGTTATTTCCGTTTTATGTTATGTTAATAAGCGATGTTTTATGTTAATAAGCGATAAAGCTTTCAATAGATTCAATAAAAAAAAATCTGAAAATAATTTTTAGTTATATAAGGGCACGTGGAACGTCACTAATCAGGCAATTAAAAGAAAAAAGAAGGCATATTTCATCTCAGTGTTCAACAAAAAACAACATGAAAGATCTCTGGAAAACCATAAATTCTAATGATTCAATACCGAATGAAGTTCAAAGCATTCCAGACAATTTGAAGGTTCCCTTTATTAACTCCATTCTTATTATTGAACCACCCACAGAACTCATTCTTTCTATATGGACAATAAATTGATAAACTTTCATTTGAAATTTCAAGAAGTACATGATATGTTTGTTTTTGAAACACTTTCGAAGATAGAAACAAATGCAATGGAACATGACTATCTGAATATAAAAGTCATGAAAACGTACTGTCCATATATAATTCTATACAGTGCGAGTCTCTAACATGGAACAAATTCACTGAATCAAAGGTGTTGTTTCATTCGGAAATATGCTCGGACACATTGATTAGTATTTTGAATTGCCTTTATTTTAATGCAAAAAAAATTATACACTATGTCTCGAATATGAGATATGACGTGATCGATATTTTTTTTTATGAAAACCCTGTTTTTAATGACTTTTATTGAAGGTTTCAATAAGTTGCACATGCCTGCCAAATTTCAATTTTTCACTCCTTGTCCTTTAAAAAATATTTAACAAACATTATCTAATTCAAAAAATAATTCAATTCAATTAGTCTTTCTTTAACAAGTGTTAAACTTGTTAAACTAACTGACAATAACCTCAACGCAACTGAAACTCGTTTTGAACATTTCTGATTACTTCGCCGGAAATTAGCCTACACTTCTGTCTTATTCGTTCTTTCAAGTCCTCAATATTTGCCGGTTTGGTCTTAAAAACTTTGCTCTTCAAGTAACCTAAGGACAGGTCTTACAAAATGAGGATACGCGCCGTCCTGTTGAAACCAGATGTATGTTTCTATTAAGGACGTCAGCTTCTATAGCACAAGGGAACAAAATAGCCAAATTCGAAACTAGGTCCTCCTGCAAGAATTCTAAAAATCTTGCTCCAGTAAGATTTTCTTGGAAGCAAATCGGTCCTATAACTCGATCACTAACAATCCCTGTCCAAACATTAACTTTTCCTGTATGTTGAGTGTTTGACAATTTACCCACTATTCAACATAAACGTTGATTCGTCAGAAAAATAGAACGTTTTCTTTTTGTACAACATTCCTTTCTAGTAGATCTATCATTTGTTCGCAAAACTGGAGTCTTCTATCTGGATCATCAGAGAAAACATTTATTTTGAACTCTTCACTGAGCGCACTCCGACAATGATTATTTGTTTTACTTAAATACCCATTTTCCTGGAACTGTTTTTCGATTTTTCTTACGGTACTTCGCGATATGGGTGGTAAATCAGGATACTTCTCTCTGAATAAATGCGTAACTTCCTTTCGTGTTCTTGTCCTATCTCCGTAGCCAATCATCATTAGAATTTCAATCTTGTGTTTCAGTAAAGTACGGCATTTTACTGATGGCGAAACACAAACTGTGAAAAGACTAACTGTTTTTGTGCACAAATATGATTGGAATGCGATACTACTCTCCTTACTTTTTTTATAACTTTTTTATGACAATGTCACCAACAGATATCCCTGACATTCTAAGCATTCATTGAAGGAAGACTATTGAATTGAATTCATTTTTTTAATCAGATAATGTTTGTTAAATATCTTTTAAAGGACAAGGAGTAAAAAATTTAAATTTGGCAGGCATGTTCAACTTGTTGAACCCTTTAATAAGAGTTATTAAAAAACAGGCTCATATTATCAACTTTGTCGAAAGTTCTTAACTTATGATGGTGTAGTGATGAATATTACTGGAGTTTTTTTCCCAACACCAAACCGTGTTTCGATCACCAAGTGATCATCTTCAAACGGAAGATCAAACTCTTGAAGTGCTCAAAACTTGTGTCGTGGTGTTGAAAATAACGGTTTGGTGTTGGAAAAAGACTCCAGTAATATTTGAAAGTTCTTTAAAAAGTTATATTGAAGTTCAGTTGAAAGAGCACATTGGCAATAACTGAATCCGGATTTCGTAAAGGACATAGTTGTGCAACTGTTTTGTTGCATGAAGTGGATAATACTTTTAGAGCACGTGACGCAAACAATAATACAGTATTGATACTTCTTGATTTTTGTAGAGCGTTCGATACTTTTTATTTCAATTAAATGTTAATAATTCTTGGCTATATAGGACTCTCAAAAAACGCTTTATTTATCAGTAATCACTATCTCACCGACCGTCAACGAAAGGTTATCATAGAAGGAACTAGCTCAAAATATTAAAAGCTGATATGTGGGGTACCACAGAGTACTATTTTGGACCCCTTTTGTTTGCCATATAAACATTACAACTTGCTAAATTTTTAGAATTTTGTAATATACATTCGTACGATGACGACACTTAGTTGTAGCATAATTTCTCACCGGAAATGATAGATACGGTTAATTTTTGGAATTTGAAGAAGAAAAAGAATATCACATAAATTGAAGGGCGCTGGCTGGTTGAATATGAACGATAAGAGAGTGTTTGTTGCATGTTGCAACTTTGTTTGACAATGAAATAATCAGTTTACTAAAAAAAAGTTTATTAGGTTCACTGGAAATATTATAAATGCACTCTGAGGTGCTGCTTCAAATGGTCGGGCCTTCTAAATTTCTTTCCACATACACCACATTCATAACTCTTAGGTTTCCCACAGTCTAGGGTCAAATGCATTCTGAGTGTTTTTGGATTCTTATAGATTTTATTGCACTGGTGACAGGAAACAGAATCTGAAATTATATTCAGTTGAAGCTCTTGGCCGGTGCACCGGACATGTTGGAAGGAACACAATAATATCAGTTTTTTTAATCAAATGAATTAACAATTTTTAATGTTTCTAATGAAAGTTTCCATTCAGGTTTTTTAATGCATGAAAATGATGAGAAAGTTGAAGCCTGGTAGTTTTTACAGACTTTTACAGATATTAAATGTATTAAATCTGTTAAACCGCTGAAGTAACAAGCGATGTTGACGTTAAGTTTTTGGAACTCGATAATTCCTAAAATTTAGATTCCGAAACTAGTTTTTGTTACCTTTTTCAGATAATAATAATATCATTTATTCCTCGAACACCAAACTCAGTTGATAAAAATGCCTGTAATGTTTGAAAAAATGTACTGATAGGCAAACACTTCGGTATATAAACCAAGATAAAGGTTCATACTCTGAAGTAATTTGCACATTTTATATGATTGAACTTGGTGCAACGTTTGAGGGAGACATTATATAATTCTTCTAGTACTTCAAACTTCATGAATGGGTGAAAATATGATAGAACTGTTTTGCTATACAATAACATCTTCGGGCGTCACAATGATGCAGTCTTGTAATGCACGAAAATGATATTGTCACAATATGCTATTGTTGAGTGAAACACCTGTAGCGGTTTTGTAAACTGTGGAAATCTCACATCAAAGTATTTTTTTATACGTTCATGCATGAGTCTTCGTTATTAGAGACTAGTTTCATTATTTTTCCGGTAAAATTTTCGATAGTCTGCGCTCTCCGATTTTGAGAAAAATTTGGGCGCACTAACGTATTTTGATGTGTAGATTACAAATTGAAAAAAAAAAGGATTATACTTATTTCCAGAGTTACAGTCCCCCGAGTTCAGAAAATTGCAATGGTCTTCATTTTATACAAAAAAGTATAGAAAAACAACTATTCGTTCAACATATCACATATCGCAATATATTCTGAAACAAAACTAAAATGTAAACAAATTAATTTGAAAAGTTTTGTGTTGAGAAAGTTTTTGAAACTTGTGGCATGTCCTTCAGAATGGAAAATAAGACTATAGTCATTTTAACATATAACCGCTCACCTAGCGGTAACATTGATATTTTTTTAGAAAATATCGGAGCAGGTATACTCTCCTCATGTGAACATCACTTTATCTGGAGCTTTAAATATTGACTCTACTCTGTTTGAGGGATAGCGCACATTTTAGTAAGCTCACACATATATAGTCTATCCATTCCCAATTGGAACGGCAATGAAAATAAGAGTACAGTCATAAACATATCTTGTCTGTGGCCTCTAGTTGCCCAGATAATAAACGTGCTATCAAATGTAGATATGAAATAAAGGCTCGGCGAGCTGGACTGCCTGAATACTAATTTTTTGTTCGTTTCACAATATTTTTTTATCAGTGCTGTGTGTTTGTGGGGTAGGTGAGGTAGTGAGTGGTTTTGCAAACCGATTTTTGTAAACTTTTTCTAGAGATCAATTACCCTAACACCAAACTGATATTTTTGCACTCGACGCGCGGTTCGCTAACAAGGTTAGCATCTTCAGGATTCAAAGACAAGGGTTAGCTTTTTATATACCTGAAGTTTTTAGGTCCAATGTGGACTTTGTTTGTCAAATGATAATTATCCTAATTGATTTTTCGGTAATTAACTAGTGGAACCACTACCTGCAAATTAATTT
>WOGP01008050.1:0-10807 GCA_015342065.1 Leptinotarsa undecemlineata
CCCGTAGTATAAAGAATGCAGTTAAAGATGTTTTAAAAAGGACAATTGATTGCATTGAACGTGGTGGAAGGCACACCGAAATGTGACTTTTTATTTTGTATTTCTATTGGTATTTACATGGTTTAGGCATATGTTTCGATTTGATTTAGTGTTCTTAATTTAAATTATAAATTTATTTTAACAGATGTTTGTTAGAATTTTTTACGGTTTAGTTTTCTAGGCAACAAAATCTAAATTGATTTCTGAAGTAATTTTGTTCATTCATACCTCATAAAAGATATTTAGTAAATGTGAAATTACTTTCGTATAATTCCTTCCCTTAGTTTAATTGCGTTGTAATTTTTCGTAATTAGTAAATCAAAGTTTAACTGTTTGAAAAGTGCAGTAAAGAATAAATTATTGACTTTTCATTGATATTGTTTTTTAATTATGCTTTAGTATCAAGCTATTTCGCAAAAAGTGGAAATAAAGTGAAATATTTATCTGTTTTTAAAAACTGTATCAACTTTGCATCATTATTGGCATAATTGTTTCTGGTTATTTAAATTTCTGCGAAATAAGTTGTATTTAGAATTGCAATTGGTAATGAAAATGCGTTGGAAAGATAAGTTAGGCATGAAGCACTAACTTTGTTGAGGTTTGGCTGAATTTGAGAAATCGGCAAATGTCAAATTTTCGAAAAACTGTAAAAAACTTAATTTGTACTAGAGAGCTAAAAATTGGTATATGGGTAAAAAATGAAAAAACAATCTTCTTTTCTCTTTACCGATTTTCGAAATTTCGAGCAATAACTACTTTTATGAACATTTTTTGGAAAAAATGTCAAATTTGACAGGGAAAAAAATCACATGATCGGTCATATGCATGTCATTTGGCATCATCTTTAAATCACAACCTAATGGAGATATCAAAAGTTGCTTGAAGATATGAAGAAAAATAAATCCCATTTGATGCGGACTTTATGTGTGACACTGTATATCAAAAGAGCTATATTCGATTTTTTCACATCAATGAATAGGTCTCTGAAATACGGAACTTTGCCACGATTTGACCGACACTCTATCTCTTATCGTTTACGAGATCTCCATGTACAGAAACGAATTTGAATAGCCCTGTATAATATGATTCATCAACAAGGTTAAAATTCCAAAATTGTTCAGTTTTTTTAATTGATATCCCGCTTCTTAGACGTTGGAACAATTCTAGGATTTAGTACAGCCATACAGATTCTCCATATTTCTGTAATAAATTATTTTTCTATATTATATCGTATCTAATTTGTCTGACAAATTATGAATAATAAGATCACCGAGCCTACGACAGTATAGCCCAGCTGGGATTCAGTTCTTTATGGTTGTCTAGCGTCTATTTGATGCAAGCAAACTTTCAACCTGAATACACATGTCACTGTTTGAAATGTTCAAACTGAGCATTATTAATACTAATGAAAGTAACAGAAATACGATGGGTGAAAATTTCTTGTTTGAGTTTAGAATATTATCCTGAATTTCATCACCTATAGCTGAAGTTGTTGAAGTTCATGTCAGAATCATTTTTAAATGGTGGTTGATATATAAAAATGCTGCAAGGGCCACTATTCGTCATCTCATCAAGCATCATTCGGGCATAAATGTAAAACATAAAAAATATGTATTTTCACATTTTATATTCATGGAAACTGTTAACGTTCAAGCATAGACCATAACGAAGGCCTCAGTGATGCAGCTCGAAGCCACGCTGCTTTCATGGAAAAACACAGTCTTTGTACCTTTGTTGTCCTAAGCATCCGGAGTGCCAATCTTCAACAACGCTTTCCAGTTAGATATTCTATTGCGAAGTAGGGTAGTTTTTCTACAACATGGGTCTCCTTTTAATGTGTAGAACTAGTGCTACAGTTTGTCGATAACTTCGGGTCGATGTATTGAAAGGAGAGGCTCTACAGAATGGCCACCTAGATCCTTCAATTTGACTCCACTGCACTTTATTCTGTGAAGAACGTTAATACCAAATGCATTCGAGACACAGCCAACTAATATAGGTGACTTATGGAAGGAATTGCCTAGTGATGTAGGGATTGTAAGGAAGTTCGAACATTTTTTAAAATAATTTCAGTGTCACTTTCTAGTTCGAAATTGAGTACAAACCTAAGAAAGTATTTTTTCTGATATTGCTTATCGTTGTATTGTGAAAAATATTGCAGAAGTGGATACAAAATCATTATTCCTATTTGAAATTTCTACCTCTGAAAATCGAAGTTGAAGGTGTTTTACGACTTCCACAGTGTAAATATCAATGATTTCAACTGGAATACTCTGTTTATGAATGCTATATTTCACTATCATTCACTCAAGACCGTACCAATCCTACTAGTTATTGAATGTGATAATGCACGATTCCCTTCCTCGCTTATTGAAAGATTTTCTAGTCATGAAAACTTTTGTCTCATTGCCTTTCAGTACTCATCACATTCTTCAAAAAATACTACTGGAGATTTTTCCACCACCAAACCGTTATTTCAACACCTTTACATGTGTTTCTATCACCTAGTGATCATCTTCAAGAGAAAGATCAAACCAATCATACCTACTCACAAAGTAATCCTTATTTATACCATAGATACCTCTTTCAGGTACCTGCTTAAATTAATTTCACAATGTTGCCTTATCTACTAGTCTTAAATTGATTTTACAATATGTCCTTAAGTAATAAACATGTAAATTTAATAATTGGAATATTATAAGCTATATAAAATTAATTTCATAATATTGCCTCATCTACTAGTCTTAAATTGATTTTACAATGTGTCCTTATGTACGAGTCAATTAAATTTAATAGTTAAAATATCATTTAAACAAGCTATATAGAATCAATTTTATAATATGGCCCAATCTACTAGTCTTAAATTAATTTTACAATATGTCCTTAAGTAATAAACATGTAAATCTGATAATTCGAATATTATAAGCTATATGAAATTAATTTCATAATATTGCCTTATCTACTAGTCTTAAATTGATTTTACTATGTGTCCTTATGTAATAGTCAACTAAATTTAATTGTTAAAATATCATTTAAACAAGCTATATAGAATCAATTTCATAATATTGCCTGATCTATTGGTCTTAAATTAATTTTACAATGTGTCCTTATGTAATAGTCAGATAAATCTAATAATTGAAATATTACAAGCTATATAAAATCAATTTCACAATATCATCTACTAGTCTTTAATTGATTTTACAATGTGTCCTTATGTAATAGTCAATTAAATTCTATAGTTGAAATATCATTTCAACAACTTATATAAAATCAATTTCACAATATTGCCTGGTATACTAGTCTTAAATTAGTTTTACAATGTGTCCTTATGTATTAGTCAAGTAAATCTAATAATTCAAATATTATTTCTAGAAGCTATATAGTATACTATTAGGTATTCTTAATGAACGGATTGGTTTTGTTGCGAAATATGATGGGCGACTGCTGATTTTTCAGGTCTTCCATATTTTAAGTGTGCTAAATATTCCTTATATCTTATTTCTTCTTTTTGTCTGTCCACATATTTTGTATCACGGTGCTTAATAATTTCGTAAATTCCAAACTTTTCCGAATTCTTGACTTTGCCTTTTGGACTTCCTAAATGATTTTATAGTTTATGACTCGTTTCAAAAAAACACCTTCATATGTAGTGCCTTGGAAATCTTTCCAATGTTCTTCGTGTATTGGTGGTATGGAACTGAGATATATTTATTATGGAATTAGGATGCTAGGAAATAAGGATCTAACATCAAAGGAAACCAAAATGTCACTTTCTTGCAGAAAGATGTTTTTTCGTATATTGTAGTAACTCAAAGGAGTTTTTGATACTAAAAACCTGGTTCCACAATAGTCAAGCTTTCAAATTCCTTAGTGAGCCATTTTGCTGTTTGGTAGGTAGAAAATCCAATAAAAACAACAAAAGCCAAAATAAATATATCTCAGTTCCATGCCACCAATATACGAAAAACTTTGGAAATATGTTCAAGGAACTAGGTATGGCGGTGATTTTCAAAACAAGTCATACATTATAGAGCCTTTCAGCTTTTAGGAAATCCAAAAGACAAAGCCGATAATTCGAAAAAGTTTAGAATTTACGAAAATAAATAGGACTGCGATGCAAAATATTATGGTTAGACAAAAAGATCTATTAAAATAAGATATAAAGAACACTTAGCACACTTGAAATATGTAAGACCTGCCGTAATTTGTGACTATAGTGAATATAGTGAAATTGATTCTATATGGCTTGTTGAAATGATATTTTAATAAAATTTTATTTGAGAAAAAACGCTACGGGGCGGTTTAATTGATTCCAGTGGTGCATTTGCTTTTTCAGCTGCAGGAAAACCCGGAAAAACCTGCAGCACATCATTAGAAGATCTTGATCTGCCAATGTCCTCCCTCTCATAAAACAAAATGTAGAGTGTCTCCAGAGGCTCCAATAGATTCAATAAATTTCCAGAACACTTCGTTAAACTATCGTTAAACTCAAACTTAATTATTAGATTTATCTGACTATTACATTAAGACACATTGTGAAATTAATTGAAGACAATGTAGACACAGGTGTCTAGAAGAGGTATCGATGGTATAAATAAGTACAACTTTGTAAGTATGATTAGTTTGATTATCACTTGAAGATTATCACTTGGTGATCGAAACACGTGTCGAGGTGTTGATATAACAGTTTGTTGTTAGGAAAAACTTCTAGTGATATTCATTATTACACCAAAATTTCCAAACAGTGCATCACAATCACATTCTTTCATTGTTTTTCAAATATGTAATGACGGAAGCAGTTTTATTTTCCATTAGCTTTCGTTTTACGTGTTTGCAGACACTGTGACCTACATTGAAGGTGCGCTTACATGTTTACTTTCTCAATTTTTCTAGCAAACTCATCCAGCCGTGACTGCTGTACCGACTGCTCTGATTTCATCAATCCATATGTATTACAATTCGTATATAAAAAATTATTTGGAATTGATGGTGTCTATGCCAAAAAACATGGATTTAAATTGCTGTATATTATGTTACCTGGAGAAAACCTCCCAAGGAGTTTATTTCACAGGAAAGACATTCTCCAAATAGAAGATTTCTTGAAAAATGTAGTTGGAGTTGGGTTAGGTTGAAGTTCAAACTGCCGATATTTTTCCGGACACGTATACCGCATTTCC
This sequence comes from Leptinotarsa undecemlineata, assembly GCA_015342065.1. Lineage (NCBI taxonomy): Eukaryota > Metazoa > Arthropoda > Insecta > Coleoptera > Chrysomelidae > Leptinotarsa > Leptinotarsa undecemlineata. Next base: position 5,217 of record WOGP01008050.1, read on the forward strand.
TTTAAAAGTACCTACAGGAAACAGACAAGGCTACAACCGTCTTTCAATGATTTCAAAGTTGTTTGTGATGTTTAGATCTCCAGTCAGACTAAATAATCTTTTCGAAATATGTACATGTGGATAATATTCTAAAAAATGACTGATTTGAGGTCCATAAGGCATGGATAGTTGCTGAGAGGTGCACAAAACCTTCATAAATTGTAGCGTATATGTTATTCTGATATATAAGCTGTATTTGTATAAAGTTTCATCTGAATCAGTTTAGTCGTTTAGACGTAAAAGAGCGACAAACATAGATACATCCTCACAAACTTCCACGTTTATAATATCAGTATAGATATTTTCTACTAATATTTTTCAGGGTTGTAAGATCATATTTCAAGTTAGTGTTATCAGCTTTGGTTCCACTGTGGTAGTTGAAAGATTTTCAGGGTCTATTTTGGTAGTTTCAAGTCACTAGGATTTGTCTAACATTCAAAGTAGCTGAGAAAATTCAACACATGTATAATATATCGATTCCGCTAGGAAATTTGTAAATTTTAACCTTTAGTACATCGCATCAAAATACTTCATTTATTCGGTAATTACCGGCAGATTGAATTAACCTCTCAATCGCTTGATTCATGAGAATAATATTTTTATAGGTCATAATTGATCTCATTTTGAAAGAATAATGAGTGTTGAAAAAATAATGGAGCTCCCTACCTTCCCTTCCTAACATCAATAAAACAGTAGAAATTCAAATATTGAAAAGTAATACACAATATCTGAAAAAATATATAACAATAAATGAATATATACATAATTAATATTAATAGTTTCAATTGATTCTATAGCAAATCCTGTAGATTCTGTAAAATTATTCTCTGTTAATTGCATACGAAAAAAAAATTGTATGCAGGTGTCAATTCTGAAATCCGTTTCTATTTTTATGAGACAGAATCCTCGGCGTAGTAGCCACTGCCAACTCTAGACCTATCTTCGTAGTCGTCCTCTTTCCTATCGATTTCAAACTTGGTGCAATTATTTCAAACCATTACTCTTTACTACATTTCTCGCAAAGTTGCAAAATGAAAAGAAAACACCTTTCGTTATGAGTTTTCTCGGCTTGTAGAACGTTAATCCTTTTCTGGTCGTCTGGAAAATAACTTAGTAGAAATGTAAGTGTTTGTTCAGTTGACCTACTTTGCTTGTTCAATTATGAAATTTATCGGTCCTTTGATAATGCTGATGTATTTTAAAAGGGGAATATTCATGACTTAGATAAGTTTTAGAAATAAAAGTGCTTTTAGCTTTCACTTCACCAGTTTGATACAAAAAATTATGAAAATCTTATGAAATAAGTTCTGTCGTTGTCATGGGCAATGCTTTCTACGACAGCAGACAATTAGAGCGGTCACCAACAACTGTCTGTCGAAAATCTGAACTCATTAACTGGCTGTCTCAGAAAATTTACCATTTGACGATAATATGTTGAAAGTCCAATAACTCAATATCGCAAGGAAACATTTTTTCAAGGACAAAACACAAGCACTACAGAAAAGTCCTTCAGGCTCTCTAAGAGTGGTGTTGAGGTAATATGTTGTCGAAGAAATTGGCTCAAATGAAAAACAAAGTGGCGCGGAAAAACTTGACATTTAAAATGGACGAGAAAAAAGGCCTACTAGCAACTGCGACAGAAAATGCCACACCCGATTCATGGAAAAGTGCTTTAGACATACGATAAAAGAAAAAAGCAAAAAGTAGAATCTCGATACTGGACTAGACAATAGAACCAATGATTATTATCTCGAATAATAGCGATCGCGATAGTTCCTCATCATCCGAAGATTTTATTCGGACGATAAAAAAATTTGTTCTGTTCAAAATATATTTTTCCGTTCATCCGCTGTCGCCCCCATACGAACGAGAACTCATCGAAGTTGAGAAACTTATGCGAGCTAAGAACCAACGAGGTCTTACCTTTTAACGTGTGATTCCTAACACGATAATGAATAATAGATACAATACTGTGAGTAATTTTAAACTTTTTGAGGTGGTTCATCGGATTATTTATTTTTGCAGAATTTCAAAATAAATCAAGATAGACTACTTAGGGTCAATTTCACATAAATGCTGCAAGTAATCGCATAAACCATTTGATCAATCTGAATATTGAAACTGAAATTCTGGTTCTGAAAATTTGAATTCATGGCTTATTTTGGATTATAAACATTCATCATTTTAAATAACTTTGTTTGAAATAATAATGGTACCTACAGCCTCTTAGCAACCCTTTTCGTGGATACACTGTATATTTTTTCATATATTCACTATTAATACCACTATTGGTCAAATTATTTCCTGAAATTTTTTCGAGCTCTTGAATATTTATAAAATTTTCCGAGTCGCAAACGAGTGAAATTTTCTAAAAATATTCATGAGCGAGAGAAAATTTCCGGATATTAATTTGACCTCGCGTGGTATTCGGTAAGAAAATTCCACACAAAATTGTGGTGGAAAATCAAATATTTTTAAAATTTTGGTAGCAATTATTTAGGCCTTCAAATTGATAATCTCTACTTATTATAGTTGCATGGGAATACCATTTCAAGATAGAGAATAGTATATTCCCCAATTTTAAATAAGTTTTGAGTAACTACAAGTGGTAGAAAATTGTTTTTCTGCGTTTTTATTAATGTGGGTTATGCGCGCTTTAATGGTATGGAATTCATAACCAGCGTCAGCAAGTATCAATCATATGAGGCTGCGATCATAGTATTTTGGCAGTTCAAAACATTGCACGGCCAGTAAAACCAACAAAACTCGTTGTTTTAAAAATTATTCGATTTGAAAATCATACTATATGCAAAATATGCCTGAAATTGTTGGATGTAATGATCAATAACCGTACCATGACTTATCTACTCGCATTAATAGAGAATTGTGGTTCTAACTTGAAGGAAGAAAATCTGTTCAGAATTGTCCACGAATATCTGCATCTAAACTACGCAAAATTTAAAGTACTGAATAGGAAAAAGGTGAATAAATTTATTGAACACATTCAAAGTCCTACAATTTCTCCATTAAGAAGAGAGGAGGTGACTGAAGAATATAGAAAACATGTAAGCTTCGTAATTAAAATGTATCAAAACTAAATAATATGTGAACAAATAAAAACCAATCTGTCAAAAAATTTCCAGAATAATTCGCTGTTGGGTATCCCACGAGAAAAAAAGTTACTAAAATACACCCTTTGCAATTGTGATTTGTCAAAATAACGTATTTTGATTGGTTCAAAATAACAGTTGTGGAATTTCCAATACAATTCATTCTTCATTTGTGCTTTTAAATACCAGCAATGCACTTGAAATTGATATTTCCCCATCTGTTTGGTATAATTTTCATACAGCACTGCAAGAGACAGATTACGGCAAAAACGTCACAGTCATTTCTGAAAATTTAGTGGCTACTACTTTGGAATTATAGTAAAATAGGATAAAAATCGTCACATCCCTATGTGAAATTAGACTGAAGACATCGAGTTGAATAGAACAAAACGAGAATGATTGTCAATAAACCCTACTGGAAGGTGAAGGAAACAAAAGCAGAAGGTCAATAAAAATTCCTCCACAAGAAATAGGCTATTGTACAACAAGTGAGAAAAACAACATATTTTTCACGAGCGCAGAAGTTTGTTGGTACGAGCCGAAGGCGAGTGCCGCAAATCAAGCCAGTGGGAAATATGTCATTTTCTCACGCATTGTACACTATACTTTTTTCTACGGTAGCGTTGTTTTCTGGTATTGAACATTAAAATACATATATTGTAATACTTGTATGTCATTAACTCATTTTTATATTTTGTTCAAAATAGTAATTAACAATCTTGTAAAGTAATTCCTGGTAGGTCGTTTTGTTTCAACATGTTTTCGGTAATTGAAGTGGAATTTGAAATAGATGGGGAAATGTACTGAGCTTTCACAGCATTTTTGTGTTCAGTTTCCAATGGCGCTGGAGGCTAATTGGATTCCACTATACTTTTTGAAATTTTCATTTAGTCAGCTATGAAGTTGTCCATATAAGATTCAGCAACATTGCTGGATTTCCAACCCCCATGGCGTTCTAAAGTTAAAAGATCTGCCCTTGCATTAACTAAAATAGTCCCAGATGACCTTCGAAAACTGTGGCCAGTATATAATTCAAAATATGGTAATTGCAAAAATGTCGCAATTTCATTCGCCATGGTGCCAAATTGATTCATCCCCACAGGCTGTTTGCTATTTTTCTAATTTAAAAAAAAACGTGTTTCATTTGCGGATGGTCGAAGCTTCACATAGTTTTTGTTACCTTGGTTTAATATCGGTTAATTGCCCCTAAATGCCCCTGTAAGGCCAATAGCTAAAGCAGTCTGAAATCAAAACCAAACATTCATTGTTCGATAGTAATAACAAGTCATATCTTTATCAGCAAATACTATTCATCAGGTGCATCTTTTGAAAATTGTTAAATTTCTTCAGAAGTTGATGCTTTGGACTGTTTTGGAGCATATTTTTCAGATTTGCTTTTTAAAAATGCACGTAGTATTACGTATTTTGATATATCAACACAGTTTTTGATAATTGAGGTATTCCTCAACATCGAGTACTGAGACCATAATGTTTATGATTTCATGTTAATTTCAACTTTACACCTACAAATGTGTACGAGATATAACAAACACTCAAGGAAATAAAAATGATAAGTCCGCCGGGTTGGATGGTATAACTACAAGACTCCTTGAGAACAAACCGATAGAAGCTCTATTTGTACTAACTGAGGTGATTAACAAATCTTTTGTGACAGAAGTATTTTCCTCAGGGTTGTAAACATCAGTTGTTCTACCTCTCTATAGGAATTTCCCCGTGTTAGGAATCACACGTTAAAAGGTAAGACCTCGTTAGTCCTTAGCTCGCACAAGTTTCTCAACTACTGAGAGTTGTTGTTCGTATGGGGGCGGCAGCTGATTAACGGAAAAACAGATTTTAAACAGATAAAGGTGGAGAGTTCACCAACCCCTCGAACTTCAGACCCATCTCGTTATTATCAACTCTCGAAATCAATCAAAAAGCTAGTGAAGAAAATATTGTTGAAATTTTTATCAAATGGAAAAATATTGTATGAATGTCGAAGCTCTAAAAACACTAATGATGCAACCTTCTCATTTTTGAAAAAATATACTTGAATATGAATGAGGGGGAAGAAATTTCGGCAGTTTTCTCCGATTTTTCGAAAGCCTTCGACTGTGTCTTATGGCATAAGAGGGACAAGTCTAGAATGGTTCAAATCGTACCTAAAAGGTAGATCCCAGCTGACGAAAGCCAATAATGTGTATTCGGACATTTCGGCTATAGATTGCGGGGTGCCTCAGGGATCTGTTCTAGGACCCATTTTATTCCTATTATACATCAACGATCTCGCTACAGCCGATATTGAAGGATCATTCACAATTTTTGCCGATGGTACCACATTGTTATGGCATGAAAAAATTACTAACAATATGAAGCAAATGATTTCATTAGATTTAGAAAAAGTCAAACAGTGGTGTGATTCTAATTTACTCTCCTTCAACG
>WOGP01008051.1:0-11415 GCA_015342065.1 Leptinotarsa undecemlineata
CCCACCCTCAGGCTCATACAAGCTAATAAGCCTGATGTAGTCCTTCTCGACCACCAGACCAAAACGATATTTGTCGTGGAGTTTTGAGCTCCTGGCTTCATAAAACCATAATAACAACAACTTTTCAAATAAGCGAAATTTTTGCAAATGCTTATATTCAAGCTACAATAATGTTCAAGGCAATGAATGCATTCGAATAATATGGGATATGCTGCATCAACAACAGACATACCGTTTACAAATGATGAGCCTGAAACAACTTCTTCAGCTGCTGAAACTCAGCAACCACTGGATTTTCACATTTTAACATCGGCTCTTCCTTATCGAGGTCGCTTAAGATGTGACAATTTTGAAAGTATCATTTAGCGAATACTCACAATAGATGCCAATGCAATATGAATAGCTCTTTGTCTCTGTCTACACTGTAAAATTTTATTCCTAAAATAAAGTCTACTACTACTATCACTTACCAATTACAGCGTCTTCTTCTAATAACCGTTCGACGATCGGAACTGTTGTACGCAGTCTCAGTGTTTCCTTGATTACCTTATGCAAATAAGGCATTGCTTGCAAAGTATCCAGAGACATTTCAGGATCTATTTCTGAATAATGACTCACTTCTTCATACAATTTGGCTTGAATTTCAGGATTTTTAGAAAGTTCATACAAGTTGAAACTCAGTGCTGTTGCCAAGGTATCGTTTCCCTGAAATAATGAGGACAATATCTAGAGATATCTATAATTGGACCTATATTAGTAGCCACATCTGGGTTGTCCTCAGAATATTGTGTTTTACAAATTCATTTTCGAGGGAATACCAACAGGACGAACCAAAAAACAGTATTCACTAGGCTCTCTTAAGGCGGTTTTCCACCAAACGGACTTTATTGCGACTAGTTTCGTTTTAAAAAACAGAAATAAAATACTGGTTTCAGTTTCGAAAACAAACTTAAAATTCAAGATCCATAAAACAGACAAAAATCAGTCTGAATTGGTTTTTTTTTTTGGAATGTTTTGTGTCATTTCCACTACACGAAAAGTTTTCATCATGCCTTCTTAAGACGATATTTTTAGAATGGCCTGCGGTTTTTTATAATCGAATCTTTTTATCGGAAGTCAAAAAAACCAAGATACTGGATGATATCATTTTTCACAAGACTAATAAATTATGGAAGAGATAAAATTAGGGCAGATTCGATAAATGATGACCTAAGAATGAATGAAGAACTGAGATCATCCAAATTTTTACCCACCACTAATTAACACTTTAAATAAAGTGTCAATAATGTCACATGATGTCAAACAAATTAGTGAACTGAATAGTTGCTTGTTGTTGTCGCCGACCATTTACACATAGTGAACTCTGTTTACAAAAACAGACAAAATACCGAAAGCCTTTGATCATTCTGCCTGCCGATGGGACATTTCGTTGTTGACAAAAACAGTCGTCCGTGAGAAGAAGTTTTCAAAATGTTTCTTATTTTGACAACTCCAGTTTTTGTTTTGTCAAAATCCACAGTTGCTCTTTTGTTGTGGTTTTGTCCGTTTGGTGGAAATCCATCTTGATATGCAACACCGATGAAAGTTATGAACTTACATAACCGGAGTAGCCAAAAAATGTTTTATAAGTTTGCTCACTAAGGTGGTCAATGAGTTACACTGAGAAAAAACTATGATGGTGGTGATTTTGAATTTGATGATCCCAATTAAAAATTATGCTTCTATATGGGACAAGAGTACGGTTTACTTGCGATAAATAATTAAACAAGACTCCTGAACTTGATTACTTGCTGCAAACCTGGAATGTTCTCGTCATGAACCCACCTCAATGCTTACCACGAAAGAAACAAAATCAATGTCTATAATATTTGAAATAGAGTTGTAAGTTCCCATCAACCCTTTTGCTTTATCTCATTTATTAAGATTCCTATATGCCTCTGAGAGACTGTGAGAAGGTTATTTGTTTATATTATCTGGAACAAGATGTAGTAGATAGTTCTTAGCAGTGGATTCTGTTATATTATTATTTTGGTTTCAAGTGCACTGAGAGCAAATCAGTTAGTCAAAATTTCTGAACTGGATGAGCAGAGTAGTGTTTATAGTATCGCATATTCTTCAGTAGTAAAAATAGATATACATCTGGAAATCTTAAGTTGTCAATTATACCACAAACTACAGAATAGCATTCAACACAAGTAATAGTAATGTGATGAAAAAAAATGGGATGGAAGATAACTGAGCAGTATCTACATCAAAAATTAGGTCAATAGGAGGGTACAAGAGCTAAGGCAAAATATATTGTGAAGACACACTCGGTAATGCTCTCATTGACATAAACACGTTACATGAGAGTGCAAAACTTCAAACAGAAAATAATATTAGTAAGTCTTAAGACACATAAGTTTTGGCAACCAGGGGAGCTCGCCAGACCAGATTATATACATACTGAAAAATATAAATTCGGTACAACGGGGTAGTATGGTTAAGGCTTTCGCGGCCGAGGTTCTCAGTGTCACTATTTTTTTCCTAACGTTTCGCTGGCGCGTGTGGCTAGCTTCTTCAATATACATCCTAGATTAATATCCGATGACATCGGCATCCTCTTCAGAGGCTTATACATCCTGGATTGATATCCGACGTCATCGAATATTAATCCAGGATGTATAAAACTCTCGTGCCAGCGAAACATCAGGAAGAAATTCCAAAAATCCACGGCCTTCGAACCCGAAAAATAGTGACACTGAGAACAGGGTTGTGAGGTTGATAAGAATAACGTCGATGGAATCATCTTCTGTGACCTCTGTGTATAGGAGATTCTTACTAAATAATGAACTGATTCAAGATGATAGATTGGTTGAAGCTTGGTTGGTTGAGTTTGAGGACCGTCATGGTTTGGAACTGCATCCTAACGATTCACCAGCACGAGTGTCTGGCTTCATCGAAAGTTTATTCATTTTGATGATTCACCGATGACCGGTGGTTTCTATTTCGTAGGTTGTGTTTATGTTGACTCAGGTAGTGCGCCTCTCTTATTGACCTCTTATTGGCCAAAGTGTTATTACCTGTTGATGATGTAACATTGCATTGCGCTGTTTCCACTTTAGCATCTTTTATTATGGAATTCCAAATCCGGTTAAGCGTTACCGCCTCCTCTATTCTGTTGTAGTTTTCAGTATGTTTGTGAATTTCTATAGCTTCCCGTGCAAGCCGACTATGGTATCCACGATCGGAGGCAAGCACTTTGACATATTAAAACATTATCGTGTGATCTCTTTCACTTAGCGCGTGTTTCTCTACTGCATATTTGTCTATTTGACCTAATTTACAGTTTATCCAATGTTCATTCAGCTTTGTACCCATGGATCTTTTGTTGGTTTTCCGCAGCTGCATGGTATACGATATATCCTCGCAGCTGATAGTGGATATCTTTTGACTTTCGCAGATCTAAGGCTTTGTTGTTTTTTCCCAGTGGCCTTGAACACTGTTTTTATTTTATGCTTTCCTGAGATTTTTCCGATTCTGTATGTAACCTTAGAGATGTACAGTAGAAACACACGTGAAACCGTTTAAGTTTTCTCCCTATTTTAATTTGTGGAAGTATTCAGTTTCATGGCCTTGTTGCTCTCGATTTCACTGTATCCATTCGATCTTAAAGCCACTTGAAAATGCTCCAATTCTTCTTGTAGGCGTTCCGGTTCACATATGCTACGGGCACGTTCAGTCAGAGTGATGATAACTCCCAGCTTTTGACTCGGATGGTGGTTCGAAAGTACATGCAGATATCTGTCCGTATGTGTCGCTTTTCGGTTCACTTTATGTGTCTCTCGTGTGCCACGCCTTTCGAGGAGTACTTCTAGAAAACCTAATCATTGTTCCTGTTGAATCTCCATGGTGAACTTGATGCTAGGGCGTTGAGCATTTATGTGGCTTAGAAACAGGTTCAGTTTAACCTTCCTATATCTCCAGACGACGAAAGTGTCATCCACGTATCGTAGTCGAATGGTTGGTTTGAAATCAAAGCGTCGATTGCCTCCTTCTCAAATTGCTCCATAAAGAAGTTGGCTATCACCGGGCTTAGTGGACTTCCCATCTATACGCTGTCTAATTGCTCATAGAAATCTCCTTTCTATTGGAAGTAACTTTCCGTGAGGCAGGCCTTGGAGAGTCTGACAATATCACTAGGAAACAGGTTGGTTATTTCTTTCAATGAATCTTTCAGAAAGACAATGGTAAAGACCACAAAGTCTGTCGAATCCTTGACGTACGAGGTTTTTTCCTACATGAGGCTGGAGGAGCGATGCTAAGTACGCTTACGTGTGTGAGAATCTATTAAAAAGTGAAGAATAAGAGGCCCCCTTTATTCACGCCGGTATCGAGGCCGGGTGGTTCGGATAACCGCGTAACGGGGCTGTATATGTGAAAAAAAACAAAAGGTCTCCCGAGCAGGAGGCAACTTAATGAATGATTAAATTGTTTTTATGAAAAAAATAGGTGGCAGCATTGTTTTGTGCAAGACCGCTGCGCCCCCCGGCGAAGCTCCTGTCAACCTTAATAGGAGGAGCCTGGCTAAATGCTCCCAAGTGGAAAGTAATGGCCATCCAAAATATATGAGAGAACTAGAAATCACCAGTCATCGGTGAATCAGAATCATCAAGATGAATAAACTTCTGAAGAAGCCAGCTACTCGTGCTGGCAAAACGTTAGGGTGCAGTTCCAATCAACGATGGCCTTCAAACCCGAATGAAGATAGTAACACTCATTCAAGATGGATTCTAACAAATATAATAAACATTATTGATGTATGCATGTGTAAATGAATTTTGTTTACCCCAAACAGAAACGTATTCACTTCTTCCTGAATATCTCTATCCGACAAGCCGGGCAACTGCAACAGAGCATCTATGAGAGCCACCTTTTTCTTATAACTGTTTTCAGAGCTGTCAATCCCCTGTACTTTTCCATGTTTTTCGTAATATTCTCGTTTGTTGTCAATCACCCGATAGGACAACCCAATTATAATATCTAAATCTTTCTTGAAAGCAGCGTATTTACTGGAGAACAATTTGAATAAAGTGTAGGACCTTTGCCAGACTGAAAAATTCCGAATCCAAAGAGTTTTTGTGAAATTTTCAACTGCTTTGAGAAAATCGAGGTTTCGTCCTTCCTGACTTCCAAAGTCATACCCAAAAGATGTCGCTGAAAAAAAAAATAAAAAGCAAGAGAAGGTATTTGAGACATGTTTGTATTTGCTAAGAGATTTCTCTTCAATAGTAGGAAACGAAAGTACAAACCTCCGGCAATGTCCAACGTGAATGTAGGAACGAAAGGATGTATGTCGATGACTGATTCTGTCTCTAAATGTTTATAAATTCTCTGAACTAGAATTTCAGCAGATCTCTTGAAAATAGGAAGGTAACTGGATACTACTGAAAAGTGTACTGAAGGAGTCAACATCTTTCTTCTTTGCTTCCATTTCATACCTGAAATAAAATTGAGTCATAATTCTTTCTTTTATTTATTTAATAATTGAAATATTCCAGTATATTTGATATCGAGCAAAATATGCATAAACAATGAATACTAAAATAAGTCAAAGTGAGAGAAATACTTTCAATCTCGTTTCTTGAGATAATAATTATAGAATTTTCCAAATGAATTTCATTTAAAACTCGTTTCGATACATGGTAGCTTCATCAGTTACTAGTATAGTCGAAGTAATCTTTATTGTGAATACTTAAAGCAATCGGCATTTCAAAGGTCAAAAAAACCAATACAGAGGAATAATGCCGCTACGAACTAGTCCACATGGACTGAAAAATTGGCGGTTCGTATTGGCCAATTTTTACTAACCGAGTTTTATAATTGGCTGAAGAGTCATAAAATTAAATTTGAAGTCATGTTACGGTGACGAATTGAATATGAGGATGTGTAGCGTCGTTGTGTAATCAATGTTCAGTTCAGGAACTGATTTAAGAGTTGAAATTCGATATTGGTGCAGTTATTACTAAAAATTTTTGTTGTCTGTTTAAAATGTGGCGTCTTTGGACAAATACTAATAGTAATAACGAGTGTGATAATAACGCATTAAATGGGTTTACGAACACTGATAACACGAACCTTTCTTTTCCATAAACATTCTGATGTACTCCACCCATTATATTATTTGGAATCGGACTTACCTACACTATTGAGTAGTCCATCGCCAATCCATGGTCTAGTCATGTCATATATATGCGATTTTGTGATGTGGACATTCGATCTCAAGAGATCCTCTAGAAATGTTGCATCGGTTGTTACCACATGAAGAGTACCTCCTAAGTACATTTTGAAAGTTTTTCCATATTTCTGCGTGAGCTCGCAATACATCTTGAATAATCCTTCAGAATTAGATGATATTATATTATAGTATCAGTTTAACAAGCAGAGATTAGTACACAGGTGTTTTATTTATTCAGTATATATACGGGAAAACTCTGAGTTACAACGTAAAGGAACAGTTACAAAATTCGTACGAATATTGAAATATGTAAAATAAAAAGCAACTTAATAACTAAATGCTGAATGAAACTATTGAAACCAACACCAGCACCAAAAACAACATACAAGGCATAAATCTATAGACTAATTACAAATTGTCTGAAAATTTTTTGAAGTCTTTAGTGATCCTAACTACATTTACAAGAAGTTTCAGTAATTTCAAGGTTATTTCAATAACATGGGATGAGAATAACAACTTTTTATCAAATATGTAACACCCAGGTCATCAACTTCATCAACTTGGTTCAAGGGCAAAAGTTTATGCAGTATTCATATGTGAGAACGATTGAAACACTAGTGACTAGTCAAGATTCCGTTCCAAGCAGTTATTTCCACACATACCAATTGGTTAAATTGTTTACATCATCTAGAAGCTTCAGACAACCAACATATGATTCAATCACACTGTATAGCTTGAGATCATCAGCAAATAACAACCCCTCTAAGTCAATAATGTGTGCAATAAGATCATCAATGGAGATTGAAAAGTAATGGTCCACAGTGACTACCCTGGGGAACACCAGAAAAGGCTTCAATTGTATGTGATATGCAATTATTAATTTTCACCTACTGAATTCTACTTGCTAATCCTATCCAAAAGACTATCCTCAAAACCAAATGATTCTAATTTTCGAAACAATACAACTTGATTAACTCTATCAAACCCCTTTGAAAAATCTATGAATTGAATGAACATGGTACTGTTTCTCAAACGTCTTTCTAATAGGTCAGCAAATTTGTGACTGTAGACACTGGCTCTAGCACTGAGACAGTATAACTAACGTGACCATTTATTTATTTTGTCAGACCGGGACACATCTGCGGAAATATATGTATAATAAAATTTTTTTTAAGTGTTTTACAAGTATTTTATTATAGAAAATAGAATAACACAAAATTTTTGAATTGGCATGACTTACTAAGCCCTCAGTAGTGGCGTGACTTCTAAGTGATATTTTTGTATTTGTCGGCTGAGCAATTTTTTTAAATATCGGTTTTAGATACGTGTGTTACTCAGTACCAGTACAGGTACATAACGTACTGAATAATTATGGAAAAGTTTGTTAAATGAAGGTTGTTAGTACGGAAATGTTGGAATAATTCAACCCAACGGTTTTTGTCGATAGATTCTCGGCATTCCAGTCAGAGATTTTTTCATCTGTCGCATAGTTAGAAATGAATGCAGACTTTCGTATCTTGGCTGCTGCTAATAAACCCTTGCATGATCAATAAATCCATTACTTTCTACACATCTTCCCACGCAGGCACCTTTGTTAAGTTTGCAAACACTTCTAGTTCTGTGTTGAATTGACACAACTGCTGTAAGTATTCTTTGCTTGTTTTATAAAACTCGGCCACCGCAATTTTCACATTCTACTGGTCAACAGCAGCTTCGCTTTCTTGTAATTATACAAGGAGGTTACGGACGATGTGGAGAAGGAAAATCGTATTCTCTCTTTGTGCCAGGTTATCTCTGAGACGATTGATTACCTTGGCTTACTCTATGGCCGACACATTTTGCCCTTCGGTTTTCAACACAGCTTCATGAAAGGTCGCTGCTTGTGCGTGCCAAAAATATTACCATAATTCTGAGCTGGGATTATTGAAAAACGTCTTTAAAATATTTGGGCATTTGTCGATACTCAGAAAATAGAGTTTTTCAAAAGCTGAAACTTTTTAATAACTCTCTCGATCACGGGCATTAACGCAAACCACCTTGTTTTACTGTAGCCCAGCAGTTTATGATACTCTGTCTCAGTAGAATCACAGAACTCTTTCAAAGCTTCCACTCGAACGCTATAAATGAAGTAAAATTAGTAAATTTTCACTATGATGCATTCGTAGTCAACAGAAAGACAATCGGCGGCAGTTTTGATCGCGTTGTGGACTATATGGGCTCCACATCCAATTCCAATAAGATATCTGCCGAGTGATACGTTCAATTTTGAGTAAACATTATTACTTCCTTTCCTATTCTTTCCCCCGAAATTACAGTTCGTATTGTCTCCACAAACCGTCACAATTTTTTTATTCAAGTCATTGACAGACAATACTTCCTTCAAATAATCGACAATATGGTAAAAAATAGCGAATCAATACTAGGAATAATTTGATTAAGCCATGGTTTGAAGCACCTGTTAGTAAAGTTATGCAGTATACTTTGAGTAAATGTTCTTTTAAATCTTTGGTTGCCATAGTTGACAGCACATTTTCTACAATAGCTTGAGACTTTGTACGTGCACTTTTAAATTTATGCTCAAAACGTGCTTGAATTAAAGGAGAAGGATAGTCATTTGAACGAAAACTGTGATTATGTTGCACGGTGTGAAACGCCCAAGTATCTTCAGCTGCAGCTATTTTCAAATCCTTGGAAGTCGGCAAATCGGTTTCAAAAAAAAACTAAGCATTGACGAGCTTGAATCAGCAACTTGATAGGCAAGCCTGTGTTTTTCTTATTTTGAATGGTGTTCTATACCACTGGCACGACCATGTCCAACACTAAAATCAGTACGACACTTTTCACACGTAACGTCTGCGGTATCATCTCTTCTTTGTTTTATAAATGGATATTTCTGTTGCAAACTAATATTGAAGTAGTACTTGCGTTTTGTCCTGCTCACACGCATTGGCGCAGTACCGCGTGGGCGTGCGACACGCTCTGTCGTCATTTGCCTCTCCGTGCGGGGCGTCGGGCCTCTCATTTCGAGCGGAAAAATTAAATTTTAGACTATCGTTGGGTCTGCTTGCAAAACTGGGAGTATGTTGGCTTCGCTGGGGACACCGGGACAGACTGTTTCAAACCGGGACTGTTCCGCCAAAGCCGGGACGTATAGTCAACCAGTGGATGGGTCTGATAAAGCTGCTTTTTTCACCAATGTTACAATCTTGTATAATAACCAGGTTTCATAAAACACTCAATGTCAAAAATTGAAGTTCCAAAAACTTTGCTACTTTCTGAACCCTCATAATTTCCAACAGAGGAGTTCAATCGCATTGATTTTTTTTATTTAATAGAGTGTCCTCTTGGAATTATGACACTTCTCTTGATTATGCCAGTGTTGTGGTCTCTTTCTCTTAAATAACGAGTATATATATTTTATTCTATTCTCATAACGCCCTGTGGATATTACCAGCACTTGAGTGAGGTTAACTTCTTGATCAACCTGTCAAGTAATTTTTTTTCTGTCTGGTTTCTGAATCATGTCTGTGAGTTGATTCAAAAGATATAGAAGCTTCAAAAGTATTAATCAAAAAGATTGTTTCCAGAAACATCGTATATAAATTGTCTCTCATCTTGCTCTGCCTCCAATAAGGATTTGCAATACTTTCCAGAGGAATTGTGTTTCATTCCTCAGCAAGTCCCGGTTTAGACGTAGCAGTTGTCTAATAACTACCTCAATCGCTACAATCATCTACTGAATGACGTAAAAAATCATCACTCAAGACTTTGTGAGAAAAGACTCGGGTAAAAGAACACATATTGTCAATGTTGATCGTTACTATTATCAAACCATCATAGTTACATCGCGTGTTTCACAAGGATCACATTTGGGACCACTGTTGCTTAACCTCTTCATTAACGATCCGATTCGCTGCTTTCATGAAAGTAAAGCGTCGCTATTTGCTGGCAATTCAAAATGTTTTGAAATAATTATTAGTGAGACCGATACATTAATTCTACAAAATTATATAGATTGCCTATCTAACTAGTGTACGCAAAATGGTATGTGTTTGAATGCATCCAAATGACATATTCTTCGCTATCATCGAACACATCACCCAATCACTTTCGAATTTGTATAATATGACCTCACATTCTGCTTTTGAAACCATACTCCACTAGACACCACACTCAGCTATAAATTACGCATTTCTTCTGTAATTCAAAAAACTATGAAGATGCTTAACTTCATAAAGAGAAACGCCTGCGATTTTACTAACATCACTGCTATCAAATCTCTTTATTTTTTCCTGGTCAGATCACATCTCGATTATTATTGTCCCACAGTTTGATCCCCCATTACGTTACACATAAAGTGAAACTCGAGGCTGAACAGCACAATATCCTGAGATATATTGCCTTCAAGACGCATGTATACTATGACCATAGTACAATCTTTATACTATGCTATGACTGTGTTGCATTAGAACGCATATTGAACATACCTTTTCTCGGGGCACGCAGAAAACATAGGAGCTTAATACGGCCATTCAAAAATATCAACGGACAGAGTAACTATCAGCCTCGAGCTTCTCCTTAAATTATCTATACTTGTCCCCAGTCGTTCAACTATAGGCAGATGCAAACTCTCTACATCTGTTTCCACCGGTTCAATTACTCATACAACAGTTTTATCTCCAGAACTCAAGTGAATATACAGGGCATTTCTTTAATGTCCCCCCTTATATTTTTTGAACGGTTCAACTCAAAAAATTGAAATTTGGGACAATGAAATTAATGCATGAATACTTTATTTTGAAATGAAATTGACAGATGAAACTTGCAAGGTGGCGACTGGCGACTGGTCGTGTGAAATATCTTTTTGAAGCTTCTGACAAATGCTTCACAATCCTAGAATATAATGTCAATATCTTCAACAACTACAAAATGGCAGAACTTTTAATAATTGCCTGAATACATTGACATAATATGAGGTAATAAGCTTGAGGTCAGTTCAGAATATGCTCGAAATGATTGCCTTGAACTTCTTGACATATGAACAGCCTATCCGATATTTCACGATGAACATTTTCGAACACAGTAACGTCAATATCACTTTAAATATTTATTATTCTCTTCCGTATATCCAATACTGAAGCAGGTTCAGTTTCGTACACCTTTTGCTTCAAATAGTCCATAAAAAAGTCCAAATCTGG
>WOGP01008052.1:0-11414 GCA_015342065.1 Leptinotarsa undecemlineata
TCTCTCACTCAGTGAACTAAGGTTGAAAGCATTTGCAACAAAGTTATAATTATGGTTCTCTATATGTTCATCCATATAGATATATAGATCCATATTCTAACCTAGAGATTAATAACGCAAAGAAAACTGTTTTTATGAATCTAAAAGATAGTGTCGTAAAATGAAACCTAATGGTTTTGAAGTGTTGACAGCAAATTGTTTGCATTAAACTATCTAACTAAGTTGTTCACATCTTATTGAATTAATTTAGCATTATCCAATGATCATATCGATCTGAAAAGTTTTAATTCGTCTGCAAATATTGAAAAGTTCTCGTTACATTCGGCTATATCATCAACAAAAATGTTGAACAGGAGAGGTGCACAGTGATATCCTTGTGGTACTTCTGATGGAACCTGAATCGTATGAGATGTGGCAAACCCTATCTTGACTTGCTGAGTAGGGACAATTAGAAAACTTTCAAACCACGATAGACTTTGATTGGATAGTCCAAATGATTTTAACTTGTGCATTTGAATTTTGGGGTCTACACGATCAAATGTCTTTGAAAAATTGGTGTATACAGCATCCATTTGATCTCCGCTTTCCAAGGCATTCAATGTTTTTTCTTTAAACACGAGCAGGTTAGTTAAAGTATATTTTTCTGGCAGAATTGTAATTAGTAACAAGTGTTTGTATTCTATGTATTTTATGTAAAAAGTAAAAAATGTTTATATGGTTTTTGCCTCAATAAAAGTGTTTACGGCTCGTATCTTAAACTCCACTTTTGTGGATAATAACCATAATTATATGCTCGTTGAAACTCTTATACACGTCACTGAGTACTATAAAAAAGTTCAATACGTCTTTTTCGATAATTACAATACGAATAACGGGTTATATTGAAGAAAAGTAATTGTTTGACAATTATTTCCCAAACGACTGAAAATATTAAACATAGACAAAAAATCAATTTTGTGTATCTCAAAGAAATCTATGAAATTATGTGGAAAACTTTGTCATGATTATGTACAGAAAAATTCAGGAAAATCCGAAAATTCAAAAATTTCGAGTCGATTTTGTAAGAAATTACTGAAAACATCAAAATATGTATGAGATACTTTTTCGTGGATCTCATCTGAATATATTTTGCAGTAAAAGTATATCTACCGAAAACATCAAACATTATCAAATAACCAAATTTGTATATCTTAAAGGGTTCTACAGAAATAATCGAATTTTCTTCCATAATTATTATACGACGAGATACATTTGCAAGAAAGATTTTGAAACAGACATAACATTTCTTTAGAGACCCCAAACTTCTTATTTGAAGAGAGAAAGCCCTGCTTTGGAGAAGTTGTTCAGAATTGTAAAATGTATTTTTAGTTGTTTGTAAGTTGATGAATGTTAGATGATTTCTTTTTGTGTTGTTACATGAAATGATTCTTTCCCGCTTTCCCGCTTAGACGAAGATTTTATGCATACAGACGAGCCGTTGGAGTCAGTCGACTACCAGGACCACCACTGTTTGGGTCGAAACTGTCCTGCACTGACGAGGGGTGATACCTCGAAACCAGCCTGTAGGCGATCTACTCGATTAAGTTCAAGGTAATCCTACTACTGGATGAACAAGAAGCATATGGAAGACTATCTTCTGTGAGGTAACTCGATGAATATCGGATATAATTCACTGCCTCCATTTTGTATCATCCAGTAAAGTAAAGTAGATGTTTTCCGGCGTTAAGAGAAGTGAATCTTTCGATATTTCATTTGGAAATACTCGTTTATTATCTACATTAAGAACAAGTTTTGGATATATTTTTCTACAAAATTATTCAACAAATGCTAATATATGATTATTCGGATATTTTACAACATTTTGAGCTGCAAACTCGAAGAATTCAAAGATTTTTATGTAATATTTATGAATTACTATCGACTTGATCCGGCTTGGCACAGATAGCGACTTGACCCGCTTTATATTAGCTTCACCTGTATGTATGTATGTTTGTAACTCTCAAGCTCGGGGTCTGTATTTGACAGAATTACCGACATTATTGCTTGATCTATTCGCGAGCAGATTGCTCTGTACGTGACCTCCTTGATATATCAACATTATTCCTTGATCTATTCGTGGGCAGATGGCGCTGTATGTAACCTCTTTGATATATCGACATTATTGCTTGATCTATTCGCGGGCAGATGACGCTGTACGAAAATATCAATGGTCATTTTTCTAAACAATATACTCCTGATTGATCCCAAGGTTTAGATGAAATAAATATAGTTCAAAATGACTAAAAAACTCGCTTTTATAGCATACTAAACTAAAAAATAAATATAGTTTAAAATACTAAAAAACACGGTTTTGAAAAACATCGAACTGAAAAATTTTAAATAATTTCGTTTTTAAATAAGCTCAAAACAATAACGAACCAAAAATACTAGTATTATTGTGAAATCAATTATTTATATATATCAATTATTTGTATATCAAGCGCTCGTCGATTTTTTCACAATAATACTAGTATTTTTCGTTCGTTGTTTTAAGCTTATATAAAAAAATGTTTTCATCTCTTTAGTTCCATGTTCTTTAAAAGCGTGTTTTTTAGATTTTTAAACTATATTTATTTCTGTAATAGGGACATGAAAAATGTTCTGTTTTTTCCGTAGGGAATGCTTTTTTAAATATAAATAGGTAGATGAATATTACTGGACGAAATATGTTTGGAGATGTTTAAATAACGGCTTGGTGTTGGGAAAAAACTACAGTAATATCCATTACTACACCAAAGGTCCCAAACAGTGCAGTACAAGAATAAATAGGTACTGGAAATTTTGCTCTGTAGAAGGGTTTAGAACAGTCCAGAAATTCCAGATTATTCAAAAGCATTCCACAACAATCCAGAATATCCCGGAACATTCTGGAATGTTATGAAATGTTCGGATATAATCTGGAACGGAAAAATCCCAGATATATGTGGAAAGATTAAGAAACTCGAACGTTGTGGTACCCTTCTATTTCCCATGCATGATAAATGTTTCTGTGTATACCTGAAAGGTGTGCTTTTGGTAATATGCGAGCTCAAAGTTCATACATCTAGGAAGTTCAAGCACAGTATAAAACAATATGAAGTATTCTAGAAACTTCTACAATATTCCAGAATACCCTGGAACATTCAGAATATCAGACAATAGTTCAGGAACATCCTGGAACGGTAATGATAATTATGGAACGATGAAGGTAAATATAGGGTGTTGTGGCATACTTTCCGTTTTCAGCAAGAGGGATCATGTTTCACAATGATCCCAGATCAGATCAGAAGTATTTCATGTATGGGTGTGGCTACCATTGGTCAGGATATATAAAGCAAGATCCGTTGACCTTTTATAATTTGAAGTTGATTTTTGTATTTCAGATAACATCTGAAGACAACAGAATATTTTATTATCAGGCCGCTTAAATTTATTTTCCTCTGCGATAGTTTCAATTTTACAATCGTGATATTTCAAATAATTCATTTTTTTAAATCACTCTTCCCAGGCCTATTCGTGAAAATTTGTTCGGTAGTTCAGGAGTTCATCGCTTTTAGACCGACATGGCGAAAGACTTCAATTTATAATATGTATTGATTTAATGAACTTATGTTCTGTCCAGGATTAGTCAATATTCCTAACAGAAACTTAAGTGCGTTTCATTCGCAATTCCATCGTTCCAATTCTAGTATACATACACTAATGAAAAGATTATTGAAGTAAGTGAATGATAATGATCTTAACGGTATCTTCTATATTTTCAAAAAGGGCTGGTTGAAACTACACAAATTTGTAGTTCAACATTCAAGGTTGGACAGAATTGATTTTTATTTGAATGTGACAGTATCGCAATATTCTAGTATATCATACTGAAGTATGCAAAATCCATTTCAATATAATAAGTTTAATAATTCAACTACTATTACAATGTATTGTTAATATGATTGTTATCCAGAGTTGGTTAGGATGTTGATTTTTTTGTTATAAGAACTATTTTGGATATTTCTCAACTGCAATGTCATCTCGTGAAATAAATGAGTAAAATAAATTAGTAATCAATACTGTAGTATGTCCACCAATATGTCCACCAGTGTCCACCATTATGGTGGACACTGAATTCTCAGAAATATTTTTGCATTACAGCGAAAACATTGTCGTCAAGGTTTAGATTCTATATATGTTATCAACATTTTTCCTCATCTGTTTATTATAATTTCTGTACGCCACTGCAAGAGACAGATTGAGGCAAAAACGTCAGTTCTTTTTGGGAATTAAGTGCCTACTATTTTGGAATCATAGTAGGTACCTATAGTTTTGAAGTATTTTGAGGTATGCAACTGAAAGCTATCAGTGCTTTCGATTTACGTTTGATCACAGAATTCACAGGTGAAAAATCATTGTCGAAGCTTTCAATTTCCTCAACTGGTTTAATTATTCCGCTCAATCCCAGCAACAGGAACGTTCACTAAAGCGATGCCTTGATAAAAAATCATTCCACTTACCGAACGTTAGCCAGAGTATGCCGCCTGTTCCTGAGATATCGATTGTGGTGTTTCTGAAGATCGGCGATGGATCCCTGCTCCGCCTGCATCTTGGAACCAGAGGAGGCGGCGGTGGAAGCCTCGCTAGAAGTGGTGCTAGTAACCGAAGTTCTGGCGCGTTGATTCTTCCTGGTGGTTTTCACCGATAGAGTCGGCGACGGCGACTGCACGCTCCTCTTTTTGAAACTCAACCGGCCACCGAGAGGTTGGTAAGTGTCGTGCTCCTCGTCTTCTTCGTCGACAAGCACGTCGGAGTCTTCTTCGGCGATGTCTTGCAGCAGAGAAGGCGACGTCTGGCAAGGCCTGGGGGGACTTTCCAGAGTATCCGCTGGCGGGGTTGGAGGGCCCGGCTTGCCTTCAGGCGCACCGCACCAAGGCAAGCAGCACTTCCAGGCCCCGACCAGTGTGCCGACTTTTTGCTCCTTTCACTGAAATAACATGATAGCACCTGTTGCCACTGTGTTATGATGAAAGGGTTGCACTTCGGAAGACTACGAGATGGGCAACGTATCGATTATCGTTTATTGATTGTCGGCCACATTAATGTTAACACTTGTTTAAACTAAAGATAAAATGCGATAACGACGAACGCGTTTAACATTTGCAGCGCGCTACCGCGAACCACCACGTGTTTTCGACTCTGGAGCGGGACTGGACCAAAACACGCTTTATTTTCGTCGAGTTTATTTCAGAAGTGTTGTAGGAGTATTCATAATCGCACTTTTACCAATGATTTGATTGAATCTACTTAACGATACCCAAGGCCTCGCGAGCATTCGGCAATTACCTCCAATTCTAACGTCTATTATTCTTCCGCGGAACAATTACTTTAGTCCAGGAGACGGACAACAAATAAAAGTATGAAAAAATAAAAAACACCAAAACCGGAGCTCGTCCTTAGAGGTTAGGGTATCGGGGAGTCATTTGAAATCCATGAATTGAACTCTTCGACGCGGACGAGGAGGGAATTTTCGAAACGATCACATGTTATTAAACTTATTATCCCGCGGCTTACTCCGATAAATACGTGTCTAATTTTAGCAAGTAATGTTGATTAACACGGCAAAGACTGGCCGAGCGCACGCCGCCTTGAACAGCTGGGCTGGTACTGAACGACGCCGCTAGTGGCGCCACGATATTCCGTACAATATCGACGCTTCGATAAGAGAGGGATGTTTGCCTGTTAGGGAATGTGCTCGAGTTATCTTCCTACCGGTGGAGGTCAGGTTTTTCCAGTACGATGAAACGGGATCCGATTCTACGGATACGGTTAAAATTAGATTGGATAGGGCACGGTTAGGTATACGAAATGTGGTCAATTTTACTGACGACATTTGACGATAATATCCATGTAGGGTATCGGGTGTTGAGGAAAGCTTGGGATTTCAATAAATTAGTAGATTTTAACATAATAAAAGTCTTTTTTGTGGAGAAATAATAGTTTTTATTCACCTTTTTGTGGATTTTTTCCTTCCACAATCCGGAAGATTCAAAAATGAAGGAAAGTATCATATTTTCGTTCACATATCTCGAAAAAAAATTAAAATAACACTTATGGCAAGTTTTAATCCTGAAACCAGAGCCAAATCCCGAAAAATCGAAATGAATATACTATAAAACGTGTAATTCCTTTTTTTGATAAGCAAAATAATTGAATACTGATTTGTCTTTGGAAAAAATATTGATTACTGCATGAATTGAATTTATGAATTCAGAAAGCCTATTATACATAAAAATAAACCTACTACTCTAGGTATATTATGAAAATAACTATTAATTAACAACAGATGTGTACAATAATACGATTTTCAATGCCAAAAGTAAAAAAAAATATGCTGGTAACAAAAAAAAATTATTCACAGTTTATAGTTTCAGCTGTCTACTCGAATTTATGTTCCAACATATTTTTCTCAAATCGCTTGACAGATACAGAGTTTTCTCATAATGTGGCAATCTATAATATTCAGCAAAACCTTTTGAACATCAGTGAGAACAGTGAACTAGACAACCTACATTTGTGAATACATGCATCATGAAAAATGAGAAATAAATCTTCCTGTGTTTTATGATACATACCTGTATTTTCAACTAACGTTACTGCAGTTCCATATTATAAAAACATTTTTGAAATTAATACAATAAACTAAAATAATTAAAATTGTTTACCCTTATATATCCATACATCACCCTAGATAATAACAGACGGTCCTTAACTTAACTTTGTAACTGCATTTTGTTTCCCTGTGACAATGTGGGTACGCTAATCTGAAAACAGGCGAGTAGACTAGGTCGATTTGGATTCCAAATAATTGTGTTTTCAACCCTTGCTTGCATAGTGCAAAATTTCTGTATCGTTTTTTACCTACTCTAAAGGACATTTAATGTTCAGCATACCGTTTTGAGAAAGTTCAGCCACATTGTTCCACATAAACACTATTACACTCCAGACACTCAAGCTTATAAACTCCAGGAGTTTACCAATGGTTTACCACAATGGTTTACCACTTTTAGCAGACATATTCATGAACAGCTTGGAGACTACTATAGTAAATTTCGATCTGGGTAAAAACATATTCATTTCTTATACATATATGTATACAACATTCTCACCTGTTTCAGAGGTACTACACGACAGCTAAACCAATTTATGACATTTATGAATAATCTTAACAGAAACATACAGTTCACACTCTAAACAAAGATAAAGAAACATATTAATATCTTAGACCTGATCATCACATTTAATCATAATAATTTAGAGTTCAATGTATTCAGAAAACCGAACTTTACAGACATTACCATCCCAAGTGATTATTTTCATCCCGACAGTCATAAATTAGCAGCCTACAATTCAATGTTACACAGATCATTCTCGTTACCTTTGTCTGCTAACAATCTAAATTGCGAAATTGAAACAATTAAACAGATAGGACTGAATAATGGTTTCAATTCAGACACAATCCAGAAGTTACTCAGAAAACAAAGACTCAAATTTACATATAGATAAAACAGTCAGATATCAAGAAATTTTTAACTTTAAAATATTTTGGTAAAAAAACAGTTGTGGGATTTTTCAGAAAAAACAATGCGAAAGTGGCATTCAGGCCACGTGCCAGGTTATCTAGTTTCCATTTTAATACCAAAGATAAAGTGGACAAGATGGAGATATCTGGAGTTTATAAGCTTAAGTGTCCGGAGTGTAATAGTGTTTATGTAGGACAATGTGGCCGTAATTTCTTATAAGTGTATATATGGTTGCATTCCTTGGAAAGCGACCACAAGTTCTCAAATCTTAACGATAAGAAAATTTTGCACTATGCAGACAAGGCTTGGAAACTCAATTATTTGGAATCCTCAGAAATTTACAAACATAAACTTTGCAGAGCATTCTCGTTACCTTTGTCTGCTAACAATCTGGATAGGGAAATTGAAACGATTATATAAACAGCACAGAATAATAGTAATCCAGAAGTTAGTTAGAAAACAAAGCCTCCTTTTTATGTAAAGATTAATATATCTCCATATCTAACAGAACATTATGAAATATTCAGAGGGATTAATTTCATAGCAAACATCTCTTTTTCCATCCAAGAGTTCTGAAATAAACTGCTGCTGTGTATCATAAACTTCAGATGCCACATATTCCCTCAAAAACATCTTAAGGCTTTATATGAGGTGATTTAGTGGGCTTTTCTGAATGACCACGCCTGCGCCTATCTACCGGTTTGGATAATTGACAAACCCAAATGAGTTTTCTTCTGATATTATATTTCACAAAGACGAGATACCTCAATTACGTCTGGCTGGTGGCTAGATAACATTATCAAAATCAGTGTAAAGCCTGAAGAAAAGCATCTCCATCAGCCCTTAAAGGTGGTAGAAGAGTAGCTGCCTTAGGTTTGGTTTTTGACAGTGAACGAGGTGTTAACAAATTTGTCACCGAGTTGAAACCCTATCAACAAATTGCTCACATAAATGCCCTAAAGATCATTTTACTCCTGCGGTAACACAAGCATAAACCAATACATGGTGTCTTCTTCAACAACATAGTAGACCTCGGCTTTTAAAGCACCTGACCTTTGCTTTCCTCAGGTCAAGTGTGTTGGAGTCAGAAACTAATCAGACCTGCCAGGATGTTGTCTAAAATAGTCCCGTGATGATTATAGAGGCTCCTGACACCGGGAGCAGACACTTGCAGTTGGCATGTTCAGCATATGTGGTTTCAGCCTATATCCATCAACATAAAATGGCCCTAAGATTGCTTTATTATAACCTATGCCAGTGTTGCGTTATGTTTCCAGGAAAAATAATCCGTTATGAAAAACGAGAAAAGCTGAATTCATTGAACTATTAATTCCTCTCCCTCAGGCCCATACAAGCTAATAAGCCAGATGTAACTCTTCTCGATTATCAGAGCAGACGATATTTGTCGTAGAGTTTTAGACAACTCTGTTAAGGTGCAGGAGGCTGCCATATTTGTCTCATTGCATTTACTAAGGGCACACTCCGACCATGGCACACAGGCACATTTAAAATTTTTTGTTCAAAAAACAAGTTTTTCTACTTCACTCAACCACTATAGGAAAAAAGCTACAGGATACAAGCCATACACAGGTGTCTTATTCAAGACCATGGAAGTTCACTTTTGATTTTTTTATTTAATCCCAAAGAAACCCCATTATTAGATGAAATTTCAGATATCTCATTTAGTTCGAAAAGTTTGGGTATGAAATATGATGGTTGTGGTTATTATAATCTGACATTTAGCTCACACCATTTAATAACAATTTCAAATATATTGATCCCAAAACGACAATATTCATTTTCTGTATACAAACACAAGTGTAATTTTAAAATTCTGAGAATATTATTAGAATATTTCCATGTTTATTAATGACATATGTGAAAGATGTAAATAAGCTTTAGTCTGAATTATTCTGCTCATTCATGTTGATAATTTCCTAATATTATTGTTTGTTATTAATGAGATATTATCAACAAGTTCATCGAATGTTGGAAAATTACATAATCAAAACAAATTACCAACATTGAACTCCATCAACAATGACCCTTGCAACATTGGGTATTCAATAGATTTTTTTATTATTGTGAAAGTCAACATATTGATATCGTTGAACTTATTAGAAATAGATGAAATTTTAAATACTTGAAAAATGACAAATAGAACTTCCTATGTTTTTATACCACTTGTACTTGTAACTAACTTTACTGCAGTTTCCTCCTATAAGAACATTTTTAAACGAATACAATAAATTGTAAATAATTGATATTATTAGCCCTTATATATCTAAACACCACTGTAGGTAATAACAGAGGTAATTAACTTGGTAGGAGATCAACATGAAAAATGATAAATGAAACTTTCTATGGTTTTTACCACTTGATATACAAAAAATATGGCACAAAGTGCCCAACCTTTTTTCACATAATACTAGTATTTTTCGTTCGTTATTGTTTTAAGCTTATTAAAAAAAATATTTTTAACTTTTTGGTTCGACGTTCTTTGAAATCGTGTTCTTTAGTCTTTTAAAACTATATTTATTTTATCTGAACTTTGGGATTAATCAGCCATATATTGTTTAGAAAAAAAAGACCATTGATATTTTCCGATTCCTCAGAGGGAACCTGAAAATCAGCTACCAAGCCCAAGAAAAGCAGCAGGCGCGCGAAGGAGGGTTACAAATAAGGCAGCAGGCGCGCGTGTTAATAAAAAAAAATACTTTTTTCAAATGAAGAAATACATGTGAAGTGAGTTCGAATTACATCAAGGAGGTTATGTACAGCGCCATCTGCCCGCGAATAGATCAATCAATAATGTCGATAATTCTGCATCTTAATAAAAATAAGCTAATCGAATGCATGTAGCCCGCGAAATTTGAATATTCACCTTATTTTTTGAAAAGACCTCGTACATTTTCAACTTCACTTCTGTCCTGACTATAGTGATTTGTGCCAAAAATAGTTGTACACATTTTAATTCATTTAAAGTTTAGGTCTGATAATCCCGCGTCGGTTATTGTGTTTTGTTTCTTGACATGTAATTTTTTATCGCTGATTCATTTTCCATAGAATTTGAAGGTAATATTTTAGACTAGTTTACGGAAGTGTTATATTTCAATGAATATTAGATGAATTTTGAGAAAATGTAAAAACGTCTTCAGTGATTTTTTGATGAAGTTGGAGGTGATGATGGCTTATTTGACGATTAATCATACTTTGAGCAGGAATTTTTGGAGAAAACAGCTATAGCAAGTGATATAAAATAACATGGAGACATGTCTGATGATGAAACTGTCAAACCGCCACAATAGATTTGAACTTCATTATTTATTAGGAAGGATGAAACAATTCAAGAGAAACAACTTTGTACTACTATGATGAAAATAGCTGGAAGCAATATCAAACAATTCATGCATCCACCAGGAAAAATCCCTGACTTTGGGAGAACGTTGTTAAAAGAACCTTCATCTATGCTCGCGGAAAACGTGTCGATCACAACTAACAAATGTCAATAAAATAGTTGCAGATTTAAGTAACACTAACACACGCTCACAAATTCGTATGTCTGACATATGCATATGCCCAAATGCCCAAATGCGATATCCCAACCGTTCAGATGAAATTTGATTTCTATGAAATTATATCAAACATAGTTCTTTTCGTCGAATATGTATTTCCTGTTATTTTTTGTGTATACATTTATATGAAACGCTTCAGTTTGTAAGATAAGATTAAATATCTGTTAAATATCTGTTAAAAATCTGTTAAAAATCTGTTAAAAATCTGTTTTTCCGTTAATCAGCTGCCGCCCCCATACGAACGGCAACTCTCAGA
>WOGP01008053.1:0-11414 GCA_015342065.1 Leptinotarsa undecemlineata
GGGAAGTGACAGAATTTATTGACGGATCACCCTGTAGCGCTTTTGAATACTTAATGAGATTTTATTACTCTACACTCTTTTGAAATAGACTATAGCAGTGTATCAAAGAAACATGAAATTCATATGATACGGACATGTGTAAGGTTGTTCAAGATATTCGGTTTGCTTTCTGATAATAATCAGTAGCGGAAATGGCTAAATTTTTAATAGATGATGGATGTTTGGAAGAGTTTTCGTACCATTTTATTGATCTTAAACGGAAATCACACGTGGCTTTCTCATAAGTTTCTCGGAGACTTCAGAGGTTGCTCATAGTAGCGTAGCATAATGACGTTTAAAGTGAGTGAATAAATGGTCATGGACGTGAAAAGAAAAAGGAAAAGTGTATCATAAGTCTTTTACTTTACTTTGGAAATTGGGTTTTATAGAGTAAACCTTCCTACCTGAGAACATTATATAACTGAAATTATTATGCTACAAAACTATAAAATTGAAGTGTCTGAGATTTTATTCTTCACCAACCCAGTATGAGCAATGTCGTCAAACGTAAATTTAATGAAAATATATATGTCGTTTTTGATTGGGAACAATAACAACTGTAGTATTTTTAAATGGGATACAATTGTTTCATGTGTATAAGTTCAAGGTTGAAGATTATTTTGATGCATTTTAATTATTTCCAATGATGTTATTGATGTTTCTGAATGAACACCAATTCAAGAGAAATATATTTTTATATTTTCAAAGGCATGGAAGAAAATATGAAATTGATGATTACGAAAGAGTTGAATGAATGATATATTTGAAATATGTATGTTTTTGAATGTTCCGATAGAGCCAAATTTAAAAAAAAAAGCACATTCAATATGTAATTCAATAAAGGATTGTTAAAACTAAGAAGTTTTATGTATGTTGCGTTGTCTTATTTTGCAAGAGAGAAGCAGTTTACTTAATATCCAATGTGTTTTTCAGAAATTTTATTGTCTTTTAACGTGTTAGAAATCGCATGTTAAAAGGTAAGACCTCGTTAATCTTTAGTTCGCATGAATTTCTATTTCTGAGAGTTGTACGTAAAGAAGCGACAGCAGGTTAACAGAAAAACATATGTTTACAGATTGTTCAACAGATCTAATAATAAATTGAATCGGTAATTTTTGTGAGTTAGAAAATAATTAATCATTTCCGTCGCCAGAGAATGCTTATGAACCCCTTCTAGACTTCAACCACAGAACAGAATCTGAAACAATTATAATTTGAAGTATCTATCAGAACGCAATAATCAACAAAATTGAACGGATTCTAATACGGTTTTGAGCAATGAACAGAGTGATTCAAAAAGAATATTTATATGTATATATAAGAAAAAAAAATTCGAAATGGAATATTCAAACATTCACCTCTTCCAACGTACCTACACAGTTGGTTTTGATGAATATCTGCCGGAAAATAACTACTAACCCGGCTAATACTACGCTGTACATTGAATTATATTCGATAGACATTTATGCAAGATACGTCACAGAGATTAGTCTCGCAAATGTTTCTCATTGAATCAATCAAATGGATACAGGTAATACCTCGGATCCGGTCTGTTGGATCCAACCCAAACAGCAGTGTGCCTGGGACTCGATTGACTCGTCTCGACTCCATGTATGGCACCAAAGCTAAGGAAAAGATTGTCGACTAGTAACAGTTTTTTCTCATGAACGAAGCCCCAAGCAAGTAAGAAATATCTCGTCTATATACCAATACTCAACAGAAATCAATATAAGTTTGAAAAATGTATCGAGAGGAGATACATATTAATCGGGCTGAAAAGCTAACATAGAAATGAATTGATGAACTTTGATTTGATTATTCAATATAGTTGCCTTTGAGGGCGATATTAACGATTACAGCGGTCATAAAATTTTCGATATCATTTTTATAGGACGAGTCGTCTTTAGCCTAAAAATATAGGTCTCATTTTCGAACATTACCTTTTCATTGGCGCTGAATTTCTGAGAACATGAAAAAGTCGTTGGTGGCCAGATCTTGAGAATACGGTGGATGTGAAAGCAATTCGAATTCAAGCAGCACATTCTTTTTCTTCAAATGGAGCCGTTTTCCCGCGATTTCATCCTTTAAATACTTCAATAACGGCGGTATTGATGTATTCTTCCTTTTCAAGATCGTTGATGATTATTATACTATACATATGCATCCCAAAATACCATAAAGAAACTATTGATTGATTGACACTATTATATTAATGTACAGCCGAAGCTACTGAACTAGAATCTTGAAATATGCAGATAAGTTCTTTGTATAGCCTAAATAAGCATACAAAAAGGGAATTAGAAATTTCCACACCAAGGGTGAAAAATAGGGGTTCACGAATGGAATTTCGTCAGTTTTGAATTTGGAATCCTGAAGTTTTGGTTTGATAAAAAAATATTGTAACTATTTGTTCAAAGTGTTCGGTCACGAAACTTAATGTGACAAACCAAATTCCACGCGGGCACAGCCGTGGGCAACAACTAGTCTAATATATATTTTCAATGTGTATTATCTGTCGAATGAAGATTAATTATTGTATACTGCGGGACGTTAATCAAAATATACGAAAACATTATGATTCGTCTCTTCTGAACAGGAAAACAATTCTATAAAAATATTACGATGTCAATCAGTCAATTACATTTCCACTCTAATCTGTATACCGTATCTGGAGTTTATCCTTTGCTTCCCATTGTTGACCCCAAAAATGTTTACGAAATAAAAAATACCCATTCTATTCCATTATCATTATATTTAATAAGCAAGAAGAGTTAATCTGGGTGCAAACAATCCACTGTTTACCTGGCATATCGATTTATTTAACCAATGTTCAATAAAAACGAAAGAGAACAGAACAGTGTGTACAGTATAGTTATTATCAATAACAAAAACAATAGCTATAATTTCAGGTGAGTTACAATTTTGTTATTTTTTGGTATTCAATGAACTTAATCCGGTATCCTGAAATTTGTTTTGAAATACATTTCTACGGAAGCGTAGAAGGGCCACATATTTTTATTATTTGTGTCTTGGAAATTACGACTTTGAATCTGGAAATTTCGACTTCAATCTCGCAATTTCGACTGTAATCTCGAAATTTCGAGATTAAAGTCGAAATTTCGAGTTTGAAGTCGTAATTTCGAAATTACGAGATTAAAGTCGAAATTTCGAGATAAAAGTCGAAATTTTGAGATTAAAGTCGAAATTTCGAGATAAAAGTCAAAATTTCGAGATAAAAGTCGAAATTTCGAGATTTAAAGTCGTAATTTCCAAGAAACAAGTAATAAAAATATGTGGCCCTTCTGCGCTTCCGTACATTTCCTTTCTCCTCTGGAGAAAATGTGATAATTTTGATAGTAGTTTTTGTACTTGTAGTTTTTTATCAAGATGAATTATGGAAATCCTTTATAGCTTTCTACTTCTCTACCAAATTGAAAGAATGTGGAATTAGTGAAGGGTGAGAAAAAAATGAAAATGTATAATAAATACCCTTCACTACAAAAACTGAAAGAAAATATTCATCCAAGAAGGTTTTTTACCAAAAATACTCATTCAATAAATTTTTTTGAATGAAAATAGTGCGTTTTTGCTTAATTTTGACATCTGATAGTTCAAGAAATTAGTATTTTTCAGAAAATGTGTATCAGTATAAAAAGGAAGACTTTCGGAACCGCTCTGTTACTGTGTTTTACACGAGTTGAAGCAATCTACTTTCTCTCTCTCTCTCTCTCTCTCTCTCTCTCTCTCTCTCTCTCTCTCTCTCTCTCTCTCTCTCTCTTTTAAACAATGTTCGTATTTTTCTTTCGTGAAATTCAGTGTTTATAATACGGAAGTTGTTTCGAGAGGGCTTTTTTTTCTTCCAGTTTGTGTTTGAAAGTTACTTTTTTGCATTATCTACGCATCTTTGTAAATAGTTTATTTTGAAATTAATCGTTCTTTTTTTGTTTGGATGATCCCCTTATTTTTTTTTATAAAGCTATAGAATTAGAAAGCCATAACCTTTCCTTCCCAAAAATTGATCCCTCCTAAAAATATACCTTTTTAATTTTAATAAATTGAAAATTATTTAGGAAGATAGCAATCTAATCAAAGGTTCAAAAATGTCCTCAACCCAATTTGTCTAATTTCCACATTTGTTTGAAAGTGATTGACAATGTTTGATGGTGAATTCCATTAGTTCGGACTCCCATTGTCTAATATGATGTAATATGGATATGAAATCTCTAAAAGAACAAATAAAATTAAAATGAATAGCCTAAAATAACCATTATATTGAGCAATATGCACAAGGAAATGAAAATAAGCAAAAAATCAAAAATTGAACAGTTAAAAATGAAATAAAAACCAAAAATATTTCAAATCAAGTTACCTCACGACGTTTTGATTGTTAGTATCCACAATTGTCTTCGGGTGATGACTGGACTATTTCATCTAGGGATGACTATTTATAGGTCATTCGAAAGCTTTCACCTAATTCCTCTTCCCTCTCTCTGCTCATCGGATAAGTGGGAGTTGACCGTTTTTTCGCTTGATTGACGGTTTCCACTAACTTGACTGCTACGCTAACTTGACTGAATACGTCGGTAGATAACATATATGAAGCTTCTTTAAACTTTCTCTCATAACAGTGTCTCAGCTTGGGACCACTTGATGTTATATTGATTGGTCCAAACAATGCGGACTTTCAATATCCTCTTAGTTTCACCGATATAGGATTTGTCGCACTCATAGGGTATGAAATCTTGAAGTCGCAAATCTGCGTTTTGTGGCCTAATTTTCGTAAGAATGCTACGGATGGTGTTTCCGGATCTGAAGCAGGTTCTGATGTTTGCACTCAATTCTTCTCAACCTTTCCGAAAATTCTCTGACGTACAGCTATCGGACTGAGTCATGGCCGGTGGGAGAAATCGTATCTGCGTAAAGTTTGGGTCTGTGTGTGACAAAGAGAGTATTAGAAAAACAGAAATAGAAATGTCAATGTTAATGGCTCGAATAATCTAACAGACTGATAACAGATATCTTCACATCTACTGCACATCTTGAGGGAAGGACTTCTCACCCGGCCATGACTCAGTCCCGCAGCTTTAGGGAATTAGAAGCACTGGTTGTGACGGCTTCTCTTCTGTGTCTGTCTTCTAGCCAAAATCTGTTCCACCATCACTTTGGGGCAACCATTCCGTTTGTGATTATGCATAGTTCCTTGTTGTGACCTTTCTTCGTATTACAGAGCCTGAAAGCACGATCCACTAGAGTCTTGATGATTTCTCTTTTGGTAGATTGATGGTGGTTGGATTCGTGATTCAGATACTGTCCCGTGTAAGCGGGTTTTTGTATACTAATGTTTTCCACTTAATTTTGTTCCTCTTCCCCAATACGTTTGAGAATGGTAATTCGTTGTGGATTTATTTCTCCATTGTGAAAGTGATGGAAGGTTTTCGCTGTTGATGTGCTTCAGAAAGGTGTCTAGTTTTGTATTCCCATGGTTTCATACGTATCTCAACCAGACCCAGGGCTTCTTGTGGGTTTATTCAATGGCCAGGGTTTGAAACCACTCCATATATATGTTGCCTGAAACTGGTGATAGTGGCGATCCCATTTTCATATGTTACCCTCTTTTTTTATAACATTTTCAATACATTATTCAAAAATGACATTTTCAAGAACTTTTCAATGTGTATTTTGTCGTCTTTTATTTGAAATGTACTGTTTTTTATTGCAAGGAAACCCTTCATTGGAGCCTAAACGAGTTCAATGGTATTAAGTTCAGATTAATGCGGCGGCAGACGCAGAATAATAATATTTCGTTTCTATGCCATATTAGCTACTACATATTCCGTGAAACAAACTTTCTTTGAACATACGATAAACAAAATTTTTTTGTTCAACCATACTTTTAAAGCCACTTAAGGATAGCCGCTGTTTTCAATGAATTACTTTGTATTCTTTTAAGGTTTCATTGGACTACGGCCTACTAACTCGGATTTTGTATTCTTCAATCGCGAATCTGGCTGCCTATGTTCTCATATTGAACTTGTAATGTTTTCGTCTTGCCACATCTTTTCAATGGTTATATCTTTCTTTAAGAATAGAAACAATAAGACATTTTTTGCTCAGTGTAAACGTTATTCTAAATGTTGTTCTCATATTATATAGTTGTAATGCACTGTTTGGAATCTTTGGTATAGTAATGAATATTACTGGAGTTTTATGCCAACACAAAACAGTTATTTCCAACACCTCGAGATACGTGTTTCAATTACCAAGTGATCATCTTCATTAGGAAGATCAAACAATTCAATATTCCTCTTGGTGATTGAAATACGTGTCGAGGTGTTGAAAATAACGGTTTGGTGATGAGCTACTACTCAACTAACAATAGTTTCCTACCCCCAATAATTTCTTCTACCAAATCATTTTGTTTAGCACAAAAATTTGGGAAACGTAGTTTCTCTAGAATTATACCAATTGAACCGATATCTATACTTATAAATGCAAAAGTCACTGAACACCCTTTCATATCTGTTTCTCCGGACTGGTAAGTTCTAGGAAGTTAAAATTTGGTATATAGGTGCTTCTTAAGTCTCAGACGCACCTTGCACAGAAAGCATTTTGAAATATTTTAAATGGGGCGCCCCCTGTGGGGGTGAAAGGGGCGTTCACATATGAAAATTGCTTTTTCATCACTGTTTCTCTGTACCGCTATATTTTCGGAGATGAAATTTTGTATTTTGGTTCGTTTTATGTTGTGGATGTGCAATAAGAATTGTGTGCAATATTCCAACTGTGGCGACAGCCGCGGGGAAAAAGGCGCGTTCACAAAATAAAGTTATCTTTTCATCATTGTTTCTCTATACCTTTGAATTTCTGGTGCATGAATTTATATTTAGTATCAGCATTGCACCCGTGTGGCGCTATGGCGGATTGCTAGTATTAGTATATCTGAAGATATGTTTTCAGTGTTTTGACAATATACCAGGGGACCCCGAACCAATTTACCCCCCATGTCTCTTCGTTATTATTTTATATGGATGTTTCAAATTCGGTATTTGGATTCGATGTTCTGAATGTACAATTTAGCAAGAATGAAACCAAATATGAGACTTCCGGTTTGACCGTAAGCGCAAATTAAATGATTGGAACGAGAAAATAACTTTTTGAAAAGAATTTATTTTACAAACTAGAGACAACTGTCTCTTACGAGAGCTACAAACAGAATGGTGATTAATATAACGTTAACTGGATGCTAACTACACGTTGAGATAAGGGATTCCTGGAATATCTCTTACTCAGCTGAATCTCCGTGTGAATGACCGTGTCATGGGAACTATGACCACGTAACTCCAGTGTCAAAAAAGTTCTTCACAAATTTCTTTCTTCCGCTTGCAGAACATTTCATAAAATTTATTATCAATATCAGAAATAGTTCATTGTTCTGTAATTATCTCAGTGAAGTTAGACATATAAAAGTTATTTGGGAATGAAATTGATGATTTTGATCTTTATAATTAATCAAAATTTTCCAATATGTTCTGCTGAGTTTTGTATGGGATTCTCAACATGTATCAATTATTTGTAAATAAAAGATT
Source organism: Leptinotarsa undecemlineata (assembly GCA_015342065.1). Lineage (NCBI taxonomy): Eukaryota > Metazoa > Arthropoda > Insecta > Coleoptera > Chrysomelidae > Leptinotarsa > Leptinotarsa undecemlineata. Next base: position 7,626 of record WOGP01008053.1, read on the forward strand.
GATTATTATTAACCGTCCGAAATTATTTTGAAAAAATAATAAATCTCTCTTTTTGTACATAGATATAAAAGCGCAACCTTGCGTTCAATTTTTGAAGAAGTATTTTTCATTTTATGTTCGTCAATATCAGAAATATCAAAGCGACATGTTTAGTTATCGTTATAACGTCTGGATTTTTATCATTGTAATATTCGAACTGAGAAGATATTTCACTTGAAAATCTATTTTCTTTCTTCTCATAGTTAATACACATAATGAGTATGATTAATATCATTCAGTCAGTAGTGAGGAAGAAATTTTTCACTATGACAATTGTTGCCTACTTGAATTTTCATTGGAATATTCCAATATTATAGCTCTTCATAGAACAGTTCCAGAGTGTGATATGAAAATACTAAAAAATGCTATTTTAAAATCAGTCATTTCAAAGTTACATGCATGAGTGTATCATTTTTTTTTTTATGAAAATCATCTATACTATTGAATTATTTCAAAATGAAACATTAAGAAACTTAATGTTTTGTGAATTACTATTTTCAGTTTTGCAAAAAAGTGTTGGACCACAGAGGGTTTTTATTAATGAGGTCTGAAAACCATTTATTACTGTCTTGAAAAATACTACACTTTTGACTTATTTTTCTCCATTATCACGTTCGAGGTTTTGAGTTCCATGCGAGTTTTTATATTCATAAAAAAATAAATATTTTCAAATGAAATCTTGAAACATTCATCTCTCAACATACCTATACAGTAGGTTCCGGTGAATAACTGCCTAAAAAAGACTAAAATAGACTCCTGAACTTAACTAGATGCCTTCCTGAATCACATCAATAGCATAAGACTTTCCATCACTTTTACAATGGAGAAGGAAGTCGACAACGAATTGCCATTCTCAAACGTATTGGTGAAGAGAACGGACCCTAAGTGGGAAACATCTATATACCGAAAACCCACTCACACGGAACAGTATCTGAACCACGAATCCAACCATCATCAATCGACTAAAAAAAGGAATCATCAAGACTATTAGACCGTACTTTCGGGCTCTGTAATACGAAGGAATGGCAACGGAATAGCTACTCCAAAGCGATGATGGAACAGACTTTGGCTAAAAGACAGCAGGAGTCTCGCAAGGAAGAGAAGCCGTCACAACCAGTATTTGCACTTATTTACATCAGAGGATTATGAGAAAGGATAAGAAAAATTGGATTCATGTGAAACATCAGAAACTGCTTTAGATTCGGAAACACTATCCGTAGCAGCCTCACGAAAACCAGACCACCAAACGCGGACTGCTATTCAAAGAATTACATTTACCATACTGTGAGTACGGAAAATCCTACGGTGAAACTGAAAAGCCAATGAATGTTCGCATTGCCGAGCTCAAGAAACACACACAGCGAGGGAAACCAGCAAATCAGGAATAGCAGAGCATCAACATAACTTTGAGTGGTTCCAAGCTGAGATCATGAACAGGGAGGAACACTGGTTTAGAAGGAAATTTAAAGAAGCCGCATACATGTTGTCCAACTATATATTCAGACAAGCTAGCGTAAAGATACGCAAGATATGGAGACCCATAATCAAGCGGAAAATGGCCAAATCCCGCTATACGTATAATAAGTAAAAGTACTCGAATGACCCATAAATAATCATTTTTAGGAGGAATTATTCTATTCATCACCCGAAGACGATTGTTGATACTAACAATCGAAACATCGTGAAGTAACTTGTCTTGGAATCTCGTAACATCTTATTTATATTATTTTTTTATTTAAATTGTACCCTTTCTACTTGTATTTTATTCCACTATTATTTCATGTCAGGTTTTTTATTTAATATTTCTGCTACTCATTTTTAATTCTTTTTTTTATTAGTTCTTTCAGAGATTTCAAATCATTTTATGAAATATCAGACAATGGAAGTCTAAAACCATGAAATTCAACGGAGAAATGTACCACGCTGAACATTGACTTATATCCGACATGCATTATTGCAAGATACCTCACAGAGGTAAGTCTTGCAGATGTTTCTTTCATTGAGCAGTAGTATCATGCTTAAATCAATCGAGTAGATCACCTACAAAATGGTTTCGAGGTATTACTTCTCATCACTGCAGGAAAGATTCGACCCAAACCACAGTATGACCAGAAATGATTTCAACGTGGCTCGACTGCTTGTATGAAACCTTTGTCTAAGACGAAGATTGCTGAACAGCTCCATCTCGTGAATAAAGCCCCAAGCGTAAAGAAACATTCCATGACAGAAATGAAAATAAGTCTGAAGACTTCAAATATACGAGAGGAGAGATTCAAGATTTCCTTTGAAGCAATTATATTTATGATGAAATAATGTATTCAACATATAGTGTTTTATTCTAAAAAATGTAAACTTTTCACAGATACATAAAAAAACTAAATAATAAAACCTGGCTTCATTGAACCTTCCATATTTCACCTTAGATATGTAGGAATTTTTGTGAGTTGTAGATATTTCTGTGATTGAACTAGTGATGAAACTACTAAATATTCGTAGCTCTATATACATTTTCCCAATTGTAATCTTACATACACATGCTAGTCAGTAATGTAAGTAATACCCACTAGCCAAAGTAGAAGCGTAATGATGGTGAATCTTCAAAAATAGGTTAGTCGAAATTCTCTAACGTCCTTCAAAGATATCTGATATAACAGGGAACAAGCTGCGTGTGTTAAAACTGTTCAGTTGTTTATTTTCGGAGGTATGGAAATATATTTTATGTAATGAATTTTACAATTGATGATATGTTTTGGTTGTTCATGATTGTAAGCTACTTTTAATAAAATTGTATCTACTGACGTACATCTTTTATTTATTTTCAGCTAATTTCTGGTCTACGAAATCAGATATGTAACTTATGTTCTTTATCACAAAATATTTTCGATTCAGGTTCAAAAACAAAAAAATTGTACTTTTTACTCAAATAATAATACATAATAATAAATATACATGATTAACGAAGTGAATCGCACTCTACCTGACTCAGAAAATCTACGAGGACGAATCATCAACAAATATCGCGAAATAATAATAATAATAACGTTAATTTACACTGAAAAAATATACAAATATATATTACAAAAGTCACATACAATGTTGGTGTAGAATAAACTAGTTACCCACAAAAATGATAGATTGCGCGTGGGGTTTCATTTATCTAGTATTCCATGTTATGATCTCTATATGTATCAATACACCGAACACGTATGTAATACATCAATATAACTACCACATACATAGTGTTTCTATTCAAGAATTACAATGAATGTATCTCTATAAAGAAAAAAAAGGAAGGAATAAAAAATCAGTTTTTCTCCCATTTATAATTTATACCTTAGAGCTGAAAATTTTAATCCTATATCCATATATTATGAAACATGATAATATGTAATGAAAAAAATATTAAGAATATTAAATTATTTTGATATCCCTTTGAACCACATATTTTTCCCAACAAAATAGCATATTCTTTTAACTCAACTATTATTTGGATCAATCAAATTACGAATATCCATTCTATTTGAACCAAGCAAATTTTTTTTCACTTTGGTCCTGAACAATTTTGTGCTATTGATTCCATACCAAATATCAGTTGGCAGGATATTGAATAATCTTGCTGCAAGGTAAGTGTGGCATCTTTTAGATAGGGTTCTTGTAGCCGGATTTTTTTTGAGATTTGCATTAGTTTTGTGCCTGGTGGAATATCGGTGATCTACAAATTGATTGTTTCTTTCTCTGAATTGGAATGAC
>WOGP01008054.1:0-11413 GCA_015342065.1 Leptinotarsa undecemlineata
TAAGTGGGGATTTTCTGTCGAATAATAATGGTAATTATGTCGATTCACAAATCCATTTTTATGGAATGTCGATTCATCCGACCATAAAATGTTATTGGAACAATATTCATTTCGACGAATTTTTCCCACAGCTCAATTTCAAAATCTCACTCTTTTCTCAAAATCAGCATACAGTAGTACGAGATGGATGAAAGCGATGTTTCTTCAAAACTCGTTGCACTGATCTCTAACTTATATCCACTATTTCACCAATTTGTCGTTGACTCCTACTAGGATCTTCTTCAACAGCAAGGAGAACTTGCAATTCATTATCTTCATCAGTAGCTGGCTTGATGCGCGCATGTTTAGAATAATTGATACATCCAGTTTCATCAAATCGTATGATTTTATTTCATTCACTGAAGGTTAGAGGTTGTAATTATTCGAAAACGTACGTTTTGATGTGTAATTCAAAACTTGTTTACTTAGTAACAGGTAATTTTAGGCATGTGGCGATATTTTAAAGAAAAGTTTGGCCAAAAACTATGCATCAAATGAAGAAATTGCAGGGTCTTCTATTTAGAGAATAACTGTGTTATGAACATAACATATATCTCGATCACAACCGTCACATATGGATTTTACAGTAAAAAATCATTGATATTATGGCAATACAATAGAGAGGTTTCATTTGAAAAAAAAAATAAGAAAAACTAAATTCAAACAAGATATCTTTCGTACATTTTTATCAGTCGTAAAATGGATTTCGCTTTGATAACAGTCTTTCATCGAGTTTATGGCGTAGAAATAGGAAGAACGACCATTTTTCGAAAAAAATGTTTTCTTAAGAAAAACTATAAACCTAGCCATAGGAAATACGCAATGAAATTTGTAGAGGATTCGTTGGCGCTACTTATGGATCAATAATATACAGGGTGTTTCGTTTAAAATAAGGAAGATTCTGCAAATTTTTATTTTCAATATGTGGCAAGCGGTTTTTTATACCCTGTATATCATAAGTAGATTTCAGATATATCGTTCGAGAGAGATACCTATGTAGAATATTAAAAAAAAAATCAATTGGATTTGGCACAACTTTATAATTTAAAATATTCTGAGTGACGAATATTGGAAAAAAACCTTTCATGCTACATATCTCGAAAACCATCAATATTTTCGAAGTGAAGATATACATAAGGCGTCTTTGATTTTTTATGTAGAAACCGAAAAAACGATAAAAATTATAGGTTGCCATTTGAAAATACACAGTTGGGGTCCGCTCAGAAAAAATTGAACAACCGGTGTGACCGCCAAAATTTTCATTTTGTTGATCTCGAGCAAATAGAGATATGTAGCACTGCGCCACTGTTGCAGGATCCTGTATATATTTATGCTTGAGTAAAATATTTTATAGCGAAACACGTGTCGCGGTTTTTGTAAGACCTGTTTATTGTGAAAATCATACAATAAACTGTATTGATTAGTTTTTTAATCTACATATTTACGTTTTTTAAACCTAAATCGCTCAACGGATTTGAATGTAAGTTAGTATATAGATAGATCATGTCCTGGAATAACACATAGGGTAGGTTCTCACGGTAACGCGGCTAAAACAGCAGGAAACAGCTAGTATTGTGAAAGTCGGTACATATTCATTGACGTAAATCCTTGTATCCACGTACAGCCGATGCTACTGAACCTATAATTTCAAGTATGCAGATGGGTTCTTTGTATAGCGTAAATAATCGTCAAAAAAATGAATCAGGAATTTTCTGCCCTAAGAGGGAGAACTAGGGGACCAAAGATTGTATTGCAGTTTCAAAGTTGAAAACTTGAAGTTTTGGCTTGATGAAAAAATATCATAGAGAGTAACTGTAATTTGGAACGGGATATCCTTGACTTTTCAAATAACTTACAACCAAAAATCAAATTCACACTTGAAATTGGAAAAGACAATGAATTAAACTTTTTGAATCGTACTATAACAAAAATTAGCAACAAACTAGATTTTTCCACTTACATAAAACCAACCCAGACTGATCATGTCATCCCCTTCAATTAATGTCGTCCTATATGCAATATAAAATGACTGCCTTAAATTTTTATGTCAACAGATTGTTGAACATTCCTTTATCACCCTCTAATTTCAATTTAGAATGAAATACATTGAAACAGATTGCTGTCCACAATGGTTATCTACCATTCGTTATTCACAAATCAATCAGTAAATTTAAACACAGGTCAGGTAGAAGATTGGCCTTCAACTCTACCACCTTTGTGAATTCACCTTTTGTGAAATATTTTTCCTTACCATATTCTGATCAAAATATGTGTACTGTTATTTTCAAATTTATAGAAACTACCATACCTGGCACTAAAATTTCCCTTAATACTCAAAATAACTCAAGTAACTTTTCAGTTAATTCCAAAGACAAAATCAACAAACTACACAGAAGTGGAGTCTTCAAGCTTGACTGCTCTGATTGTTTAGCATCGTACTTTGGTAGAACCTGTAGTCCTCTTTTTACTCGTATTAATGAATATTTTAAAAACACCTGTGAAATTTGCTTTTGGACACCACTTAAAATTTCACATTCATAACTTCAGTCCCAATAGAAATTCTAAAATATTTCAAAAAATAGAAAATAAAAATTTCCTTAGACCTTACTTGTTTGAAGAGTTGGAGATTTCCAAAGAACTTTTCAATAATAATCATTGTTTGAATACTCAAGTAAACTTTACCATTATTTCACCATGACACTTGACACATTCTTTCTCAAGTTGTCCTTCTTCATATAATACTTTGACTGAACCACATGTCCCTAATCCAAAAATGTATTTTTTTGGCTATAAGCCAATTTTGTTTTATATAATTCAAATAGTACAACTGTGCCATGTACTTATTTTGATACTTCCTGTTGCTTGACAAATAAGTAATCTCAAACAGTTTTCCAAACCTTTTAACCTTTAAAAATTATACAATTCAATACAAAAAACCTCTACGATTCATTCATTCAAATAAGTGTATTGAGCTTTTCCAAATTCTATCTAAATTCAATTTATTTAATTCAATTCTATCTAAATCTAGCTAGAATTGACATCTGATGGTGCTATTTTTTCGAAATCCGTATTTCTCATCATATAATAATTTTCAAGACATCCGCACAATCTAGAATGTGCTGATTCTACCTTCTAAATTCTACCTAATAAAAATATACCTATTTTTGAAAATTCGGATCAAACTTCGATTTTTTATTAACAGGGTGTTTACTCTCCGATGAAGTAAATGAAGGAGGTGGCAGGTTACTAGGAGACATATCCTTTATATTGGCAGGTGCAAGCCAAGACTCGCCGAATACACACTCTCTTTAGCAACCTTGAAGTGTCTCACGGTGGCCTGCGCGAAGGTTTTGCAAAGTCCTTGCGAGTCTTTCTTGGGGTTCCCTCCGTGGAGGTGCTAAGTGAGGACGCTTTCCTTTAGGGGCAGCCGGTTTCTTGCCTTTATTTAAGGCAGAGCTATTGGCGCCCGCCACCGGAAGTGCCCTTGCTGTTGGCGGTGGAGTGGGGGAGGAGGAGAGTTCATTTATAGTTGCTGCCACTCCTGCCTTCTCCACTCTCTTTCTCCTTTTGGCCTCGGCACCGGAAATGCGCTTACGCCTTGGCCTTTGTATTACATCAAGAGGTGATCTGCTATGTCCAGCCTCATTCCACGTGGTAGATTGAGATGGATATTTCCACCGTCTAAGATTGAGGTGAGCACTTTTGGAATTTTTTATCAGTTTATTTTAATGTTAATATTTTCTCTCCCTATGTGAATAATTTTGTTTTATGATTTTTTTGGTGACTATTGCATCCAGTTGTTCAATTGATATTAATAAAAAGTCATTACGAGAAAAGTCAAAACCTATTTTTCTTTAAACTATCCATCTTTTATGTCCTGTCACGGTCGCCAAATGTTGTAAATGAGATGGGAACGTGATGAACTGGATTGGGTTCTGGGGACAATTGAAGAAGATTCACAACGACCCAGAAATAGATAATGGAGACACATTTCAGTATCTTCCACAAGCGATGGAAAGTGGTCCAGTGGCCCGAGATTCAGTAGAAAGTTACCCTCCTTCTGGGCCCAATTACATTAAAGCTATTGACTAATTTACACGAACTTGTGGAAAGAATTATTAGACAACAACATCGAATATACTGTCATATAGGAGTCCAAACTCTTCTAGGATTATTGAGAGAAAAATTTTGGATACTGAAAGGAAGGAAGTTTTTTAAGGATGTTGTGGCAAAATGTTTGATTTGTATGAAACATAAGAAAAACCCCGCAAATACACCGTATGCACCGTTACCTTTGAATAGAATCAAACAGTCTTCACCATTCCAAGTAACAGGTGTGAATTTGGCAGGACCGCTTTTTCTTAAAGGAGGCGAGAAATCTTGGATTGTTATCTTCACGTGTGCGGTATACAGGGCAGTACATTTTGAATTAGTGCGATCCCTGTCTACTGAGGATTTCTTGATGGCATTCAGACGATTCGTGGCGAGAAGAGGAAATATTTCTGTAATATATTCGGATAACGGTGGGAATTTTGTAGGTACTTGGAATTTGTTGCAGAAAATTGAGTGGAAAGACATTGAAGAATATTCGACAACTAGGAAAATTAAATGGATTTTCAATGCTCCAATCGCTCCTTGGTGGGGACGATTGTGGGAGCGAATAGTCAGAATTATAAAGGAACTATTGCGTCGTAGTTTAGGAAAATCATCGTTAAATTATGAAGAACTCATGACTGTTTTGTGTGACTGTGAAGCAAATATTAATGCTAGACCTCTCACATATATCTCAAGTAGCGAAGAGGATCTGATCCCATTAACGCCTTTGATATTTATCAGTTCAAACTCAAGCACCGACACTCCCGAGTTGGATAAGGTTGCCAGAGATCATCTACTGAAAAGGTACAAGTATCTTAAAAACTTCGAGAGGGCCTTCGTAGTCGATTTTGGAAGGAGTGTCTGGAAGAATTAGTCCATGCTAGTCAAAAAAGGGTAACTTCACTCAAAATTGGAGATATTGTACTCATTGGAAGTGACAACAAAAAACGAGTAAACTGGCCATTGGGGAAAATTTAACAACTGTTTCCAGGAAGAGATGTAATAGAAAGAGTGGCACGAGTTAAAACAGAACGAGGGGAACTAATTCGTCCTCTGCAGCGGTTGTTTCCATTAGAAATTGAGACAGACACGGCGAACCAATTAGAAAACTCTAGAGAAGTGGATAATAACGAGATACTAGCAAATCAAGACGGAGAAAACAATAACATTTACAATAAAAATGTAACACAGCAAGAAGAAGATGAAGAGGGAGAAAATAAATATGAAAGAAGACACCAAGGTGCGACGGCTTCATCACAAGTCATAACAAGATCTGGAAGAAAAGTGAAGATACCGAAGCGTTTTGGGTTGGAATGATTTTGCAATTAGATTGCAAAATGGGGGGAGAATGCTCGAATTGTTTATTATAATATTTCGATGTTAATATTTAAACTCCCTATATGAATAATTTTGTTTTATGAAATATTAATAAAAAGTCATTACGTGAAAAGTCAAAACCTATTTTTATAGCGATTAAATAATAAGAATCCATCCCATTTACAACATCAGTAAGCATTCACTTATTGTTTTCAAAATAATTTTTTAAATTAGTATCGTTATAATAATAATAATAATAATAATAATAAACGTCTTTATTACTACAACCATACAAAAAAAAAAAATTACAATTTTCAGATCTAACTACATATATACAGTCATAGTAAAAGGCGAAGTTCAATTTTCACAGCTATGCAAATGGCTGCTAAATTGCTCTTTCACTTAACCTAACGCTCTTCCACATAACCAGTTACTTCCATAATTTAATAGAAAGAAAAGTTTGAAAACTGAAATTTCAAAATGAAATGCAGCTCTGAGAGAGTTTGAAACTGAATAATTGAGAAATGCAACAATTTTTGTTAATTCATTTTAATTTCGATCAACATGAAACTTTTCAAGAATAGGAGTAGGTGTTTGTTCTCATAATTGGTTAATAAGCCAAAAATAAAAGATGATATTGAAAACATTTTTCATAACAATTTCAATTCTATATTCAATTATCATCTTCAAGGTCCGAAGAAGTGTATGTATTCCGTCCCATTCTTGTCCACACTCTTTGTATGTATTATAAAAATGCAATAGTTCCAGTGCAGTGCCTGGATTCCTATTATGACAACAATTTCTCCCTAAAAATTTCCAAAAAATGTATTAAACTGTGAAGAGGGGCAATCTCTGCTTCGATCTTCGATGAGCAATTTTTTCATTTTTTTTTATGTTAATACACTCGTCTCGAACATATGTTGACTTGAGTTGTTTAGCATGTTTAGTTTGTTGGTGAGAAGATCGTCGAATTACTCTTAGAGACGTAGGGCTTTTTCTATGGTTTCCTCCATCGTTCACATTCACGTATCATCATTGATTGATTTTCACCTTAATACTTTTTATGGGGAATTACATATAAGTATATCGCAATGCTTTCCTCCGTTATAAAAATAGTGTTTACCTTCGTGACGATGAACAATGTTGATTTATCGTCGTCGTTCTTTACTGTTGTATAATAATTGTTAATACTGAATATTCATGCGGTTGTGCTCACCTACACTAAAAGCGAATTGTTTATATTTATTGGATATTTCTACAATTCTGTAATAGGTATTCCCTTATCGAGTTGTCTTTGGCACGTGCTTTAGAATAGAATAGAACTAATGAAAGTGTCCGGTCATCTGGTTATGGAAAATACAATCCGGTTGGGGAAACCCCAATAATTTGCTTTCAATACAAATTTGGGAGGAAGGACTGCATATCAAATTAATTTTTTTATTGGAATGCCCTCTTTAATATTTGGATTTCGTCCTATTCAAAACATTATGAAAATATTGTTTTCGAGTTTCGATTTACCCTGTATGGGAAGAAAAGATTACGGTCAAATTTCGACAATGGTAAATAATTTTTTGAAGATATTCACAATAAAACATACTCTTCTAATAAGTTTTCATTGAACATGAAGACGGTTGAATGATATAAATTTTTGACGTCATTTATTTGGCATAACTTCTGAACTGTTCAGTCTATACCCGTATAATCCTATAGGGGCATAGCCTTTATTTAAAATATGTATTATGACACCTGAAGATGCTATCATATAGCGAAAGACGTGTCGCGGTTTTGAAAACTTCCAAGTTTTGAATTGTGTTTGAAGTGTGTTTTATGAATACGTTGAAAATATATATTTTTGAGCTCTGGTACCATCTAGCATGAATATTATTATTCAGATTATAATATAATGTATATCATATGTGATGGAATTGACGGATGATTAATTGATGATAATCTATAACATATCCGAGTTAAACACATTATTTTAAGATACTACTGAACAGTTTACAAAACACAACACGTGTTTCCCCATATAATAGCTTTCTCAGGCGTGTTGTTGTTTAGTGAAAATCTCCCAAATCGCTAGTATTGCAGTTTCCTAAATTATAGTTGAATTATCGTAAAAATAGTTGAGAATGTACAAGTTGACGAATAAAGGTGATTTCTCATACCATTGAAATGTTTTCGAAGGTAGAAGATTATAAAATATATGCATTCAACTTGTAATATCCCAAAGTTTTCTATGGTATGAAGAAGTAATTCAAATATTTTAGAAAAAAATTTTTTTCATTGATATTTCAAAGATGTGACATATAACCCAAACTATTGATTTTTTTTTCTAAGAATCGTTTTAATACTACTTTTACCTCCTTGCAACAACTACTTTTTTTGAATATTACTGAAAGTTTAATATTGAAGATGATCACTTGGTGATCAAAACACGTGTCGGTGTGTTAAAACTAACGGTTTGGTGTTGGAATAAATCTCCAGTAATACTACACCAAAGGTTAGATACAAATAGTGCATCACAAGAACTACTTTTTTGACAAGTCACTGGGTAAAAAAACATATTTGTCTATATTGAAACAGTTGCAAGTGCTTTCAAAGTTCATTTGAAGTGGAGTTTATATAATAATAATAATAATTTTTATTTGAAGTAGAAAAATTCACGGTGTTTTTGTTTTTTGTCATGTTCATATATAAATTATTATTATTTCGAATATAACCCCTTCAATACAATGTAGTGTTCGAAATAAGATGGTCCTAAATTGTTTAATATTTTGTATAGAAAAATCATTGTCATATCACGATTCTGAAGTTTTTGGAGTTGAGACAATGTATTCTGATTGAATAGATACAGGATAGAGTAACAGTAGTCGAAGTGTGGATGAACAATTGTGTTGTAAATTGTGATACTTGACTCGGTTGAACGATTACTAGCAATTCTAGAGAAAGAGAATAATTTTTTTGAATTTTTTTTTGAATATACTCAAAATGTTCATCAAATGATAGAGTGTTATCCATCAGGAATCCCAGATATTTAGTTGAATTCATTAATTCATAATCAATGCTGAGGTTAATAATTTTTGAGTCTATTTGACTCTATTGAAATTTGGTGGTGAATATAATTGCTTTTGTTTTCAATACATTCAACTTTAGCTTATTCATTTTCAAAAAATTGCTCACACTTTCCAGAGTACCATTCATTTTTTGTATTCAGTGCCAGATCTGTCTTGTCTTCAAGTTTTGGTCCATCTCCTGGACAGGTTCACAAGATAAAAAACATTGAGAAAGGATGTGTCTACGTTGAAATGCTTTTAGAAATATATTTTTTTTACATTACACACTCTTCATTGTTTTACGATATGACGGAGGAAAACATATAGACAAAGATATTGTGTTTTTATGTATACTACTATAATATCACTGTTGCCTCTTTTCTTCCTATTGAATAAATCTCATTCTGACAACTAACCGGTACTACTTCGAGATACGAAATTTACATTTTTAAATCCGTTTCTTTTGTTGTTTTTTCCGATATTGATATGATTCATTGCATACTGACAAAGATCTATCTTGGGTGCAGTCGATCGCAAGGTGTTCCATTTGCATATTCAGTTCAACATTAGTGATTTTTTTCTTCTGTTTTTAATGTTATACGATGATTGAATACATTTTATTTTTGTCGGGAGAGCATTTCCCATGATTGCCTCTATTTATATAACAGCCGAGATAAGTAGATATTTTTTATCTAGATCAAGGAAGGTGACTCATTCGTCTGTTATAAATGTTAATATACAGGGTACCTAATCCAGATAAGGTGGTCTATTAGGCATATTTTGAAGACACATTTTCAAATTTGAGTACGTTTAGAGGGCCGTGTAACCTAGACATGTAATTGGATCAACTCATAAATTTCAAACGGAACACCCTAAATATTATACCGTTTTCAAATTCTGCTTCAATGTCACTTTTGTGAAGCATGTCCCATACTCTGTAACCGTTCTTCAGATATCAATTCTTTTGCATTTTTCTAGAGTGAAAAGATATATTTTCAGTATCTCATAACTCAAGTTGAATCCATCTGGCATTATTCACATAAGAAAGGTATAATGGTTTTCATTCTAGAAAAGAATTGGACATCATTTCAGATAGAGTGTTAAAAAAATAAGGCTCTGTTCTAATCTTTAATAAACGACCATAACTCATTTTCATGTTCCACATGGATCTGTATTGGGTCCTCTGCTAGTCCATATTTTCATACATAATTTGATGATATCAAAACTGAGAAAGACAGGTGACTTGAATATGTTTCGTCAGAAATCATGTTGAAGTTGAAATGTTTACTGTATTTTTCCAGTATGGAGGTGGACACTCTTGCGAAAAAATATATTCATCTCATGCACCACTGAAGATTTCATGTTCCAAAATTGAAAATTTATAGAAAGACACGTTAATGAGTGTTAAGGATAGCAATTATTATTATTATCATCATTATTATCACAATAAGAAAATATAGACGTGTATAAAAACTTACCTAAATAAAATCAACTGTGATATCCTTCTTCATGAACATAACCTTCACTGCGTATCGTCCGACCCATGCTAAGAGTCGTACGTTAAAAGGTAATACCTTATTAATCCTTATGTACCACAAGTTTCGACTTCTGAGGGTTGTCGTTCTTGAGGAAGGGACAGCTGGTTGAAGGCACGTTAAAAGATAAGGCCTCGTTAATCCGTATCTCCTACAAGTTCCGACTTCTGAAGGTGGTAGTTCTTAGGGAGGGGTCAGCTGGTTAAAGGAAAAATGGATTTTAACAAACGTAGCAGTTCATGATGAACCCTTTAGTTTCCGACTTCAGCCTACTAGACCCGAGAAAAAGAAAGGTCAGATGTTCTGATAAGCAGAGGTTTCAATGTCTATTTTGACATGGGCCAGTACTATTGTACTGGCCCAGTACTCCAATATAGAGATTCATCATTTTCTAGGTCTAATAGTCGTTAATACTCTGAACACTGAAAAGTTTTGAACATGTTTACCTATTAACAACCACTTTCATCGGGATTTCTCGACCAATTTCAAATCCTGTCAAATCTTCGAACACCCTCGTACATATATTCGATCCGAAGACCTCATTCTACATTTAACACCCACCTTTGAGACCTATTTGCTTGCAATTCTCAATGCTACTTATCGCAAACGCCGCGGAACAATGCGCTAACTCGGAATCGTGTATAGTTATTAAGGCTAATTGCCCTGCGAATGTTGGGCAACATCCTATTTTACATGAAATTAATTAACAACCGTTTTATTCGATGTCTAATTGAAATTTATGACGAAGAAACGCGATCGAGGAAGGCATTCGCGTTGCGTTAGCAACCGGTGCGTAAAAAAGTTACGTTTGCCTTTGATGATGTTCGTCGCTACGATGGCGTTAGATGACAATTTTTTTTTGATAGCGTCCGTTTAACATAGGAAAGGACTTTTTACGTGACATAAAATTTTTCGAGAAAATTTGAAAATCCCTTTTTTACGTTTTTAATCGTTTTTTGTTAAAACAATAATTTATTATTCATGATATTTGGCGAAACTCACCTTGTGTTTCCATCATGCTACAACTTTTTCAAATCGAAATATCCAGTATAACATTTAATTTCGATGATAAACTACTAACTAGTTTTCTGACTAAAATACCTATTTTCTGAAAACTTATTTCTTATAAAGCACATGAACTTCAAACGTTCAAGCCAGTCTCGATATACCTACACAGTAGGTTTAATGGACTGACGCCTATCAGAAAAAAACTATTCCCCTGGCTAATATCACGAAGGGCGTTGAATTATATCCAACAGGCGTCAGTGCAGGAATTTTCACACAAGTTTTTCCTGCATATGCAGTTGGCAATGCAACTGAAAGAGTCGACCTTCAATTCTGGAACGGGCACACTTGCAGACCGGTTTCGGG
>WOGP01008055.1:0-11413 GCA_015342065.1 Leptinotarsa undecemlineata
AATATATGTTTATATGTTTATATGGACATGTCAAAAAGGATGTGAGAATGATAAAAAGAAAGATATTAATGTAATGATTATTATTAATATAATATATGCAAAAATTCATATATAATTTATTAATTATATTTCACGAAACATCGAATTTATTCACGAAAAAGAAGTAGAGAAAACAAATTATACTATGGTAAAATTTCAGAATTATCATTACTCTGAAATTAATACCTTCATATTTTTATCAATATCAAGCAAAAATGCATACATTTCACTGAGGTGGTTCATATCAGATCAATTCAGGCATTTATATGGCTGTAACATGAAAACCATTTCCAGGAACATTATCTTGAACCCATTATGTTCAACTGCTAAAATTTTCGTTGAATTATAGTCCATTTTAAGGCCTTTGTTGAAAACATATCTTAGGGTACAATCTACTATCACTTGTATGGAAAACCATCAAATATTTAAGTAATCTTGATGTATGATCCATATACTCGTATTCACTTCTATACAATTGATACAAGTAATTGAATAAACTTTGGGTTTATTAATAGGGAATTATTATTATTAATAGGGAAGAGTTTTAAAGGATATTTTAATATTCATATTTTTTTATCTATAGATCTGGGGCAAGCATCTAAATGAACATTGCTACAAAGAGATACATCTAAGTTGGCAATTACAAAGTTATCAGGAAATTTAATGTCACAAAATTTTGAAAACACATCAAAAAAATGTTTAATAAAATATTAACCAATTCATGTTCTTTAATTCAAGAAAAGCAACTAATTTTTCTGTGGGAGAACTAATTGAAGCGATAATAGGTCTCAGACAACAGGTTTATGGATTTTTGGTAATGCAATAAATTCTGAGAGCGTACCGTTATAATTAGTGACGTACCTACTTTTTTATTAACTCATCCATTGTATTGCATTGAATTCATTGCAATTTGTCTGCACTTGTGAGGTAGCGTCTTTCTGGACTTGGTAGTAAGATTGACAATGTTCAATTACAATTACATACAATTAATTAATAATGGTTATTCCAGAATTTTTTTTCAAATTTGAGTGACATTTCATATAGTTTTTCATAAAAGTTGGCAAGAACTTTTTCTCATCAGAAAGTATATTTTCAAAGCAGATGTCTCTGATCACACCTGCATCATTTTGTTCTATTCTGTTTCATGGATCTTTCTGAACAATCATAATGAAATTTTAAATTCTATGATATATATATACTTCAATTGTCATGTTTTTCTGTTCGGCGTTTTAAGGTACTGAACACATGTGTTGAATTTATATTGTTGAACATTTTTAAATGTTTCAATACATGTAAAGACTGTGACTCACATAGTCATCCAATTGTTTTATCTTGAGGACTTGTCTTATACTTCTCGCATCCTTTTCGACACGTCCAATTTATGACATTTCATAAAATTCACTAAAACACAAATATGTTCAAAACTACTAATTTTAATTTTAGAAGTTAAGTACTTAAAAAAAGCAGAAGAAAAATACGACTTTAACCTTCAGTGATTCACTTCGTAACATTTCTTCATCACGAGTGTCACATTGATGAGTGAGGTCGTTCGAATATATTTTGTCACGCAATATTTCCAATTTTGCCAGACAAATGTATTCAAACTCTTGGTTTAGAAGTTTTCACCCATTCTGTAAATCCTAATGCAACACCCTCAAAATTTCGAGTGTCCTACTTCGAAGTATACCAAATAGGGAAATGAAAAAACCATCTATTATGTATTCACCCATTTTCTGCATTTCATTTTTGAAAGAAGTGCCTTAAAAGTACCTTATAGCAGTATGATTTTTTTTTGTTCCTTAACTGCTTCTGTATATACATTTTCCACAACATTTCAATATTATGTAATTTTGGCAATAAATCAAATGCATTATGGATATTTTCATACATGAATATCACACTAATAATTTGTGCTGCAAAAGTTTTTTAACATACTCTATAAAATCTGATTACGACTTTCATTAATTATTCAGAAGGTAGGTACTGGGAAAATCAAGTTGTCACTGATGCCAATTTCCTATTCAACCATAAAATTCAATCACTTTATGTGATATTCTAGTATTGAATTCCACATGTTTTCTGGATTGGCGATAAGCTCTATAGATGAAAGTTATTGAGAATCCTTATTTTTCTAAACAAATTTCAACAGTAATAATAAACTGAAAATGGTTATATTTATATTAATGAATTGATTAAAGTTATCATACACCCACGGCCAGACCATTGTAAATAAATGTATATATTACATGAAGTTAATTAATTCATGACGATGAAGATTGAATCAATATAAGCGAAAAATTAGTTTGAAAGCTTATAGGCGTCATATATGAGAAGGAATATCAATCATAATAACGCCCATCTTGACGGGTAACGAAATTGTGGTGAGCAATTTGAAATATTGATAGTGAACGCTATTTCTTTGATCTATTTTTTTACTGAAGGTCGCTACATAGCAAAAAAATATCCTCAATGAAAAAGTGTAAACCAAAAGTGTTTGCACCTCATTCCAGAATTTGATTGACATCTTTTTTACCATTTGATTTTTCTTTCCTGGAATGGAATGAAGTATAAACGTCACAAAACCAAATTCACAAAAATGGTCTAGTCAACGAAGAAATAAAAATAAAAATCGGAAAGTGATATATTAGATGTGTTGGGTTTCAAACATTCAGAACCAAGTGAGCAGATGCAGGTTTGATACCAAGTAGTCATAGAGTCAACGGTACGAAATATATTTTACGAACCCTCGATTCCATTTGGAATGACAACTTGACATTTGTGGTATCATTTGTCATCACTAACTTTAGTTTCTACATACTTTTCAAGATAGTACGTGATGACTATCAAAAAGTAAAAATTCTACGAAAAGTTAATAATTTTGACACTAACATTGATCTTGTAACTAATTCATCAAATTTTTCATCGCTCTTGTAAATACCGCAGAGAGTACATGTAATTTAGATAACAGATCTGGATTATGGAAGCGAACTGAGCTAATCAAGTGCTCAGAAATGTATTAAGCTAACACACCCCTAATGAATAAAGTATCACAGGAATACTCTTAGCATGTGAGTGATTTCAGCATTCAACAATTCCAGATACATGTAGTCGGGCCGCGTTGAAGTCTATCGAGTCTCAGGCATAATGCTGTTTTTGCATTGATGAGAGATAATACCTCGAAACCGAATCTCGAACAGCTTGGTTCGGCCGCGAGAAACATCTGCAAGACTAACCTCTGTGAGGAATCTAACACAAATGTCTGTCAGATATAATTCAATGTCTAGCGTGGTATCAGCCAGAGAAGTAGTTGTTTTTTGGCAGGCATTTACCAGAACCTACTATGTAGGTACGTTGGAAGAGAAATACTTATTTTCTTATATGTTTGAAACTTCAACACGAAGTCTTCTGATAGAAACTCGATCAGAAAAACACTGTATGATCACTGCGATTTGATTTCGTCTTGAATTCACCACATTTTCGATTTTCCCCTTTAATTAGATTCAACATATTTCAACAATTACCTGATACGTGCACAGAACGTCTTTTTCTATAATTGGCGAGGAATTTCTCGGCATCATATTGAATTCTTTCCATGAAACTGATATCGAAATACCTGTTGGATAAATACATGAACCATTCGTACATTCCTAGCGCATATTTTATTTTTCTTCTCTGTTATTCAATAAGCGTGTCGCGTAATGGAATACAAAGTCGAGAGTAAATGAATATTGGTTCACGGAATAGTTCTGGTGTCGTTTTTCAATAGAAACACCTACAACAAAGTATAGTGGAACGTGTGAAATGCGTTCATCTTTCAACCTTGTGCTTCTTTGTTTCAGTAATATATTGTGAAAATGCATTATTTTTCAATGCTAATCTAAAAGAGTATGCCCACACATATTTTTGACTAATGACAATGAATATTCATGAATTTGCACGATGATTACAATTGTGATTTTCATTTTCACATTCATTTGACTTGAACTATAAAATTGTCTTCAAAATACGAAATATTTTTAATTGTTTTCTAAACTACACCTACGCACTCAACATATTTCATTAAATAACATCTTAATCAACAAATTTTACAAACTAGGTACACCTTATTTGATCTTCATAAACTTTATTTACAAAATTATCACATGTTTCACTATCACAGTAGCTGCGTAGTGAATAGTAGTAGCGTAGTGAACAACATACTAACGAATAGGCGACTTTAATAGCGAAACATGACGTGATATTTTTAAAAATACAGTTTGTTCATGAATAACAAACCGTTAGGTGTAGTTTGTGAAATTACTATAAATCTTCACCAAGTAAAAGTCAATCACAAAAATAATCAACAAAGTCAACCAAAACTTGCTCAGTGATACTTATTACCTAGTTGATTTTTGCGGGTTCTGGACGCATTTCACATTACTATTACTTCAAATAATTTTTCATACATATGTAAATTATAGATTTAGAATTCTGATAGCGTGCGTATGCAAAAGCAATTTGCACTTGCACTAATTCTCAGAGAATAACTACATGTTCCGTGGTTTTGGTGTATAAAATGATCCACTGAAAACCAATAGTTTGGTGTATAAAATGATCCACTGAAAACCAATAGTTCTTCTTTCATAGTGAAAGTGGAAGTGAAGTGAATATGAAAGTTTACGCTGCATAAATCCACCTTCATTATTCATATATTTGTATCTGATCTTAGATGATCTAAAACCACATGATTTGATAGGCTGTTTCGATGTACCACATATCTCTTCAGTGGTACTTGATTGGGTCATGAATTGAATTCTAGAACAATCTTGAGCAAAAAGTAAACATGACGACTTTGTCTAAGAATCTCTTGTTTTTTGCAAAGACAGGCAAATGAACAACAGAATTGTAACTTTATATTTTTGATATATGCGGTAAGAGTTTCTGCCGTAGTAGAAGTCTGTTTCCATCTCTGATTTTATCAACTCATGGTTTCATTTCAATTTTTCCATTATACTTTAGATCAATAAATTACCGCAATTGCAATTGTTTTGCATTCAATAAGATATATTTAATGGTTTCCCACATCATCAATATATAAAAACCTTTTTTATTGTTTTCACCACCTTCCTTGTCTTCTTCGTTTTATTAACAATTTTCTTAGACACGACAATACTAAATATAATATTTACTTAATATGTTTTTAAAAATACAGCAACAAACTGGGTACGTTTGAAGGTGGAGTGAGTTCATTATTGAAAAGCTGTCAGTTTGTAAACTTTATATTCTTAATATCTTCATTCTTGAAAATAATAAGAAACATCTGAATAACTTCTCAAGTTTATTTTCAAACGAGACAGTCAGGTAATTAAAATCTAAGACAAACGTATTCAACAATACTTTATTGTGAGATTTTCACTTGACAGTTTACTTTACAAATAGCTTCTTCAGGCGTGCGGTATAAAGTATAAACGAGTATAAAGAACAACTGTGAAGTTTTCCAGATAGGCATACGCAACAGCAACTGAAGTCAATGTTTGTGATGGTATTTTTACAAGTGTTATTTCGCGAAATTTTAGTTCACCTCCACAGAAAGTATTATCTGGGGTTAATCCTGTTTCTGAAAGTATGAAACAAAATTAGTTGAATTTTATCATATGATTAATGGTATTATTATCTCAGAAACTTTTGTTGGATCAGTTCGGGTACAATCAATTCTGTCTATACGTGGCCTCATTCAATCTTCCTCTCATGTTTTGGAAGATTCAACAGATTACCAAAAAGAGCCTATAACGCTTGAATTTGGTAGCTATATTAGAACAAGGTAGGTATGTAGTAATAGTTTTTTTTCATAAAAAATGCAGTTGTACAGATTGAGGATTGTAGAATAAATTGAATATTTGAAATGATTTTTTAATCCAGTTTGCTATATTTCTTGATTTTCATAACTGTATATTATTGAATAAAGCATAAAATCATAGTTTAGGTAAATATTTTGTGATCTATCGATTTTGTGTACTGATTTTAGGTATAGAACCTATTTGCAAACATGATTTTTCGTGTATTGGTATGTATGACATATGAAGAATTTTTCATTAATTGAAACGTTAACGGGTTCATATACACTTCCATAATTAAATTGATAATTTTAGGCTTCGTGAATTTTAGTAAAATTTACAACTTGGCAATGTTGATTATTTCTATTGTTCCTATTGGTCAATCGAACAAGAAGCGAGAACAGACCCGTGACGTCACCAGCCTACCACATTTGATTTTTAATAATTAATTACGAGAAAACTACGGTACTTAAAATTTCTATCAAGTGAACTATAAACCAAAAATCATGAAATAAGCTCATTGTTTGTTGCAAAACTAGCAACGAATTCGATTGGAATCTTTCGAACACATCCACTGATGAACTAAAAATATGTACAGGAAAATATAATTAACATAAGGTCAACTTAAAGATTATTCCAGAGCAATGGAGATTGCAAAATAATGATTGTTAAGCTAAAAATTCAACCAATTTTTTTGTTCTACAGGGACATTTCCAAAATAAATGTTGATTACATTTTCTGCCTGTTCATACAAAATTGGTTTTATTGGAAATCTAATATCAACTGAAACTTTAATAGCACAGCACTGTGTCTGGTAGTTCACGAGAGTTATTTTTTGGCTCTGGTTTCAACTAACTTTTTCTATTCACTACGAATTAGTACGAAGAGAAATTTGAACTAGATGAGGTATCTGTGTGACTAGATCAAAAACACCCAATGGGTTCACGATTACTACTGAAATTCCATCTGAGCTTAAAATTAAACTTCCATTTCAATGTTATCAGAAGCGCGGCAAAATTTTCATTAACAATTCATCACCCCGAGTTGTAGCTGAATTTGAAAAATCGCATTTTTTCCATTTTATAATTATACCCACTTACAAAGAAACATAGTGCTTGTATGTCACGAAACATGAAATTTGTCATATTCGGTCATAAATAATTCACGTTTAACGCTGCTTTTCTCCGCTATCGATTAAGCTATAAATTAGGGAGATAGAATACTGCACGTTCTCCTTTCCAATAAATATGAAATTGAAATAAATGCGTAAAATAGGAGGAGTCGAATATATCACGCGTCTCTGGGGTACTAATTATTTATTAATTATTGCTTGTGCGTCACTATTTTATTGGAAGCTGAGTACCAGCGAAGGGATATTCATTTTAATTTGCCTAGCTGAAATACTGGTCGATATAAGTATGATGTATGGTTGCCAGAACGTAAATAATTACATATGAGTGAGTGTTGGCCAACAAATCTTGATAAGCATGTTAGAGTCAGCTGAAACTGAAAGTCCGGAACGCAAATATCTTTCTATCCAAGTTTATTTTCGTGTGACGATCCGCAATAAAACAGCAACTATGTCGATTTCGAAAAATCAAAACGAATTTTCAAAACGAGAAAGACTTTGGCCGTAGGTGCCACTGGGTCCCGATATTCTTAGTCCAGCCGCTTCCTTGACTAAAGTGTGGGCAATGCGATTACCTTAACTCCTGAAGTGCCCTTCAATCCACCTCAGGTTAATGTTATTATCTACCGAGGCATTGGCTAAATCTTGTTGGCACTCTAGTACTAGCCTCGAGGTCCACGTTCTCTGTTCAAGACTAATAGGGCTTGTCTACTCTCACTTCTTTATCTGTGGTTCTATTAACAGAGTTCGCTTTGTGGAAACGGTTGGCGACAACAACAAGTAACTTTTCAAATATAGAGACGGATTTCCGCTTAATGTACTCGCTTGCGAACAGTTTTGTTTCCAAAAACAGCAACAAAACACTTTCCGCTTCGAAAACAAATTTCAAACTTTAGTTTCACTGAGCAGACAAAAAATAGTTTGAATCACGAACAGTTTTCATCATGCCTACGTTTTTATAATGGGCCTGTAATCGAATATTTTGAGCGAAGGGAGCGAAAGCGAAATAACCAAGATACTAAACGAAATCATTATGGCAGATTCAATAAATGATGACCTAGGAATGAATGTAAATTTGACATCATCGAAATTTTTACCCATCACAGATTAACACTTCAAATAAGGTATTAATGTCGCATGAGGTCTCATAAGAAAATAAAATAGTGAACTAAACAGTTGCTTGTTGTTGTCGTTTCCACATAGTGAACTCTGTTTACAAAAATACAGACATGCCATCGAAACCTCTGGATCTTTCTGTCTGCCGACGGGACATCTCGTTGTTGACAAAAACAGTAGCCTACGACACAAAGTCTACAACAACTGACTAGTTTTTGTCTGTTTGGTAGAATTCGAGTTTGGAGATTGTTTTCGAAACTAAAACAAGTATCATTGTTGCTGTCTGTTGAGTTCTTCGGGATGCATCTGACGCTCTTCGATCTTATGTGGAAGGGTATCTTTCCAGATTTGACATTTTGTTTGTTTACGTATCCGTTCATCTAGAGATGGACCTCATCGCTGATAATTTTTCGATGAAAGTTAGGGTCAGTTCGAGGTCGAAACTCCCTATTTGGAGACCCTAATATTTGAACAAAATATTACGCACTGAAATTTTTACAGTAGAATCGAATATAATGAAATGACTAGAAGATTCCCCTTTTTGGGAAAGGAAAAATCCATGAATGCCAGTTAATTCACTCTTTCATGTTTCATTTTTTGTGCTAGTAAACAGCAATCTTTCAAAATTCCACCTCCACATAGCTTCAGACATCACAGTTCCGCAAGGATACCGTTCCACCGGAATATTTCCCATACCATCTCTCCGGAACAAGATCAGAGAAAATAAATACCTTAGTTTTTTGTCGAATAAAAATTCTTCGTACTGACCGTTACGTCCGTGTAAATTTCACGTAAACCAGCTCCGAATTTACGATGGCAAGAAAAACTTTTTATCGGGATTTTCGTAAGAAAGCAGTTGTTATAACTTCTTCCTAATTTGATGTTCGCTGTGGCTTTGCAACGACCTCTTCGCAGCGGACAAGCGGTCCTAAAAAAATTCCTTGCTATGCCATTGTTTTATTTTCGAACCGACTTCAGTGGCTCGATGAAGTTGCCGAAAGTAAATTATAAATATTCTTATTGGCAATATTCACTTGAACAACTAAACGTTGTTAGAATATAGTTTGGAAACCTCATTTTTTTTCCTGGAGTTGAATTACCGTTGGGTTTATTAAACGCCCGCCACACATTTCAGAGACACATGGACACAGCTAGGAGAGAATAAAAAGAAAAATAATAATTTTCATCTAAATCATCAGCAAAAATGTTTTAATGTTTGTATTGTTCAATCCATATAATAATTCCTTTTCAACTCAGGCCACAAAATTGTTTTCTATAAATGAAGTTCTCATACTTTCAATTTCAGTACCCATATTTCTTCCCATTTTTTGATATAATATTCTTTTGATTTGGTTGGTTTCCGGGTTTGCATTGGTTTTCTTTGGTTAAAACAAACGTTTCAACTGTACCTGCGACAGTCATCTTCAGTAGCGTGGTCAAAGTACTCTTCTTAACACACCTTAAAGAAGAAGAATATTACGCCAACCACGAGAGCCTGCATTCCATTATATCATTTTCTTTTCTCAGTCAATTCATTCAAATATTTCAGTTTCGGATTTTTTATATTCCATCAATTTTTTTCTGGTAGACTTCGAATATATTTTATTGCAAATATTCTGATTGATTGAGTGGAGGTAATATTTTTCGGAAGCTGACATATTGCCATTAGGCATGAAAAACGCCCTTTCTACCTTTCAGCGTATCATGGATTCTGTTAGAAAAGAATACCAGAAGGTCGCAGTTATTCGTCAAATCTACCACTCAATATACAGTGTATTTCTATCGCAAAAATCTAAAATTTTAAGTAGTTTCATTCTTCTAAGGCTTTTATGATTAATAATCGATATTCATTCAAATCATTGAGGCACTCAAAATATTTTTTTTCAAGTTTCCAAACATACTAATAATCAAATTAGATCAAACAAAAGATTTCTACATCTATATCATGCCCCAATATATTTTCAGATATCAGAGAACATTGAAAATAACCATCCATTCACATACATTGATTTGATTGAATATCTAAAGATAATATCTAAAGATAAGTATTTTTCTTTCGCTTCAAAGTTACGCTCTCCTTATGACTAATTTCCGATTTGCATGCTGGATCTGCCGCAGGGATTCTATAATTCACGTCAGTGTATCTTCATATTGATTTCACGATTGATATTCATTAATTTCGCAATAGTTTGGTCCTTCGAGCCGGATCGTTCATAACCATAATCGCCACTTCATCAGTGTAGAGTCTAAAATAATATATTTCATGACCTCTCGAAACTTATTAATTAGGAATGTTTCTTCTTTCCTAGGGACTGTGATCACTACAGTGCGCTCCTGGGTTCGCATCAAGTTTCGAAAATCGCTCGGACCGCGGCCACAATTCGTCACAAAAACTAGTCGCTATCCGACCGTCGTCTTTTCGAATTGCAAATAAGCTTTCGATAACATTTGTATTCACCGTATGTAGTGGCGAGCGAGACACCTCATTTGTCAATATAAATTATTCTCAAACCAATGTCTTAATTCTTCAATTGAACCTGAAAAACGCCCTTTCTGTTTATGTTTTATTCAAACGAACGTCAAAGCGGCCCATAAAGAAGTGTCCGACATCGCTTTTATAAGCGGCTAATTACGGATTAAGCAGAGACGTTGGTTTTTCAAGGTTTGTTCTGTTAGCAGACGTCTAGGGAGGTCCGCCTCCGTGGAATATTTGTTTCATTATTTATTTCATCAAACATTCAAAATTTGTTGGCAAGAGAACTGTTGAATAAATCTATGATTTATATTGAAATAGTCAACTTACTTATACAAGCACACAAACTCAAACAGTTTAAAAGTAGTGCCTATTGCAAGGCAGACAGTTCATTTGGGTAATTTTCCTGAACAATGTATCGTGAGAAAAGACGACAAAGGATTTCCACATGCTTTTCCATATCGATTTTGCCATATGCCATATACTATTTCCAATTGATTTTCCTGACTTCGGAATTCCTTTCTACACTTCGTTTGTTGGATGTTTGTCATATTCTTCTAAAACAACTTTGATTGTCCACTGCCCCAAGCATGCATAATACATCACGAAAGGTATATGGTCTTGTATTTCTTGCTGCTAAGGTATTTGTTCTACAGCCCTGTTTGGTTCAAGTGCCTTCTTTATCGATAGTGTCCAGTAGATAACCTTGTAATTGTTTCGAGTCGATTTCTGCTTTGGTCAATCATATCTTCAATTCTTCTCACAGATGGCTTCTTAATAGTGGTTTATCTCTTGTCCTCCATGTTCTTCATAGTTCTCATAGACTCACCTTCTAGTTCGGAC
>WOGP01008056.1:0-11092 GCA_015342065.1 Leptinotarsa undecemlineata
TTGATGACAGTAAATCATTGGCTGTCGCGGGCCGGATTGATGACACTGGCAGGCCGGATTTGGCCCGCGGGTCGTAGTTTGGAGACCCCTGGTCTACAGTAAAAGCACCCCAGTGAAGAACCACCTCAAAATAAGCACCTTTTATTTTGAACATTCATTTATTTGCTCTAAGGCATTTATTCACCCTTCGAAGCTTGATACTAAACAGTTGTTGGACTAAAGTACGGATGAAATATTAAATGTGTTAAACCCTTGGATTGTGAATGTATTGCTTTATCAATATCTGTAATAAAAAGACAGGTCCGTATCTTAAAAAAAGTTGATGGTGGCCATGACACGAAACGTGTTATCGAATATTTATCGTTACGTCGTCATAGTACACTTTGGATACAATAACATTTCTCCTTTCCATTTTTTGATATTCCCCGAAATAATCATTCGATTCGAAAAAACACGAAAAACAGAGCATTTTGGGTTTTCCCCGTATAACTCGAGAAGGGCGAAAATCCCCGTAAGTGAAATATGTCATTTCTCAGAACAAACGCTTACGCTTATTAATATTTGATGTATTTATGATTTCCCAAGATATCTGGAAGGAAACTTAGGATCAGTTTTCCTCGAATATTTTTTGAAACGATGACTTTGGAAAAAATATATTACTTTTCCTGTGTACTCGACACAGTCGCAATTCCATTTCCTATAAATATCCCTTCAAACCGTACCTCCTTACATTTTACTTTGTTAAACCGTCTAAGATGATAACTGTTGGGAGATAACTCTTGATATTTTTTGAAACTTCCAGGAATAACACGTAATTTTTTTATTTTCAGTTGGGACTATGATTTTAGTGAAGAAGGTCTTAGGTATGTGTCATAAAGGTTCATTTATTCAAAATATATATACTTCATTGTTTCGAATTATTATCTTACTAACAATGACATTTATAAATACATAATATGAAATTCGATTTCTGAAAAGTTAACTCAACTGAAAAGTTAACTGTTCAAGAATCTTTGAATAATACGGGGACGTTTAGTATTTCAATAATTTGAAACAAACAACGGAAGTCCAAATTAGTAACTTCATTCTACAGGGTGTAACTGAATAAGTGTAAAACATTTAAGGAGGTGATTCCTCATCGACAAAAAAAGATAGGATTTTTCATATAAAGAAACTTCATTGGAGCATCCCTTGTTGAGATACATCCCCTCAAAGGGGGTACATAAAATTTGTATAACAATTTTCTTCACAAGCACTAAAAAAGTTACAATATTATATTAATTCAATTTCAAAAATTCACAAACTTACAACATCATACAAATTCAATTGTCACTATCGCTAATAGCGACCTACTAGATAGATTAGTTTCGTATTTTCGCATTTATGACGATGTATCTATGCTCCAATGAAGTTTCTTTATATGAAAGATCCTATCTTTTTTTTGATTAGGAATCACCTCCTTGAATGTTTTACAGTTATTCAGTTACACCCTGTATATTTCTGTTCATCACGAATATTAATTTGAATGAATAATATACTTTTATATACAGAACTCACACTTGATTGTTGAGTTTTAGTCGAATATTTTCAATGCTAATAAACATTACTGAAATCACGAAGCTTAGAAAAAAACGTAATCCAGTTAATATCCGATATATATATTTTTTTGGGTGAGAGTGAATGAAAAGAAAGGTCAGAATAAAAAAGCTTGAATTGGGTTACATCACATTATATGATAGTTTTCAGTTCACTCAACCATTTCTTCAACATGTAAAAATGTATTTGTAATACGGTGGTCTTCTTGACTTATTTCTCTTAACATTTTTTTTTCGTCTTCAGGAACAGATGCAGATCAAAAGATTTCAAGAGAGGCAGAAATAAAAGAAAGCAGAGAAAAAATAAAATAAAGCAGAGAAAAAATAAAATAAAGCAGAGGAAAAATAAAAGAAAGCAGAGGAAAAATAAGAAAAAGCCGAGGAAAAATAAAAGAAAGCAGAGGAGAAATAAAAAAGAGCAGAGGAAAATTAAAAGAAGGCAGAGGAGAAATGAAAAAGAACAGAGGAAAAAAGAAAAAGAACAGAGGAGAAATGAAAGAAAAGCAGAGGAAAAACTGAAAAAAGCAGAGGACAAACTGGAAAAAGCAGAGGAAAACTAAAAAAGAAAGGGAAAAGAAGGACCCAAATATTGGGTAATTATACCCATTAAATATTATTATTAAAAAAAAATCACATAACTTCCAGAAAAAAATTTTTCCTGTAATTATTTTATTAGGTTAATGTACAAATTTTCACAAGTTTCAAGTTTTCATAAAAACCCTGATAATGTTTAAGTTAGAAACCTCAATTTTTTTTCACTTCTTGGAGTTCACTTCTTGTAGTCTTTAAAAATGATTCCCGTTGGAAGAATTGAAAAATTTTGATTTTTCACTTTGTTAATAATAATCAAAGACGTTAAAAGTGAAAAATTTCAATGAGAGCAATGAAAAAAAAATTTTTTAATATTTACATTTATTCGTATTCTTATTATTCAAAGTTACATCAAAATAATTTTTCAGAATTTGTAGCTCAATTGGTACAAAAATTGTTTACAAGATATTTGATTTTTTTTGAGGGGGTTTTTATCAGTGATGAATAACATTATTTTTAAAAACAAAATCGTTTCATAAAAAAATGTTATTGCGAAAAAACGCATTTGTTGTTATCGAAATAATGGGACGAGTCAAAAAATTCATGAATTGAGTGAAATCACTTCATATGGAATTTTCAGCTCACCCTTTCGTGACATGTACAAATGTGCGTGTAATACTCTGCCAGAAGTAAATTTACTGAGAGCATGATCCTTTAACATACATTTGAAAGTGAGTAGAAAGTTGAATTTAGGCAAGAAGGGTGCTTCTCCACTCACTCAATCGACCGTTATGTGAATCGGTAGTTTGACCCACAAGGCCGGATAATCGAATTCCACTTTATATTGTCCATTCCCAATTGGAACGGCAATAAAAATAAGAGTACAGTCATAAACATTTCTTGCCCCTAGTCGCCCAGATAGTTAGTAAACGTGCTATCAAATGTAGTTGATGAATAATTATCAGTGTTGTGTGTTCGTGGGGTTATGTGAGGTAGTGTGAGTGGTTTTGCAAACCGATTTTTGAAAACTTTTTCTAGAGATCAATTACCCTAACACCAAACTGATATTATTTCACTCGACGCGCGTTTCGCTAACAAGGTTAGCATCTTCAGGACAAGCAAACTGATACTGAATCTAAAGACAAAGGTTAGCCGTTTATAAACCTGAAGTTTTTTGGTACCATATGGACTTTGTTTGTTAAATGATGATTATCCTAATTGATTTTTCGGTAATTAAGTAGCGGAACCATTACCTGCAAATTAATTCGTCAACAATAGATTAAAAAGCGGATAAATTAATTTGCAAGTAGTGGTTCTACTAGTTAATTACTGAAAAATCAATTAAGATAATCATCATTTAACGAACAAAGTCCACATCGGACCAAAAAACTTTGGTATATGAACAGCTAACCCTTGTCTTTAGATTCAGTATGAATTTGCTTCTCCTGAAGATGCTAACCTTGTTAGCGAAACGCGCTTCGAGTGCAAAAATATCAGTTTGGTGTTAGGGTAATTGATCTCTAGAAAAAGTTTTCAAAAATCGGTTTGCAAAACCACTCACTACCTCGCCTAACCCCACGAACACACGGCACTTATAAAGATATATTGTGAAATGGACAAAAAATCAGTATTCAGCCCGTTCAGCTAGCCGAGCCTTTATTCTTTAACTACATTTGATGGCACGTTTACTAACTATCTGGGCGTCTAGGGGCCACATGCAAAAAATGTTTGTGACTGTACCAGGGACGCTCTGAACATAAAAGCACTGGTAGTGTATACATTTCCCATTTGCCGGGCAGAGATTATGAACACCCCTCGTAGTGCTCTCATTTTTTTGCCGTTCCAATTAGGAATGGATAGACTATAGAAGTTGCTGAGACTTTGAGACAGTAGTTTCGTCCACGCTTTCACTATTCCAGCAGTACTAGACAAAACTTCTGGTACTACATTTCTTTTCGACCAGAAGTAACAATTGTAATAATAGTAATGAAAAATCAAGACAATATTTATCGTTGACTTTTCAGTCCCGATTGTTGTGGATCAAGATAGAGATCGGCAAATGTGATACTGAAGGACTTTTAGTTACGGGTTCCAACCTAAACATCAGTAGCATGTATGAACTCGTCGTTGAATAATGTTTCGACTGCCTATTATACAATATTTCTCCTCAATATAATGATAACATATAGAAATCTATTATTGTTCCATTTACACATCATTATAATAAAATGAATTCATCCACATGTCCAATGGGACATTTCAGAGGGATGAAATATTTATTCCTTGATGAGGTTATATATTATATTTAAATATGTTTGTTAACCGAACTACCTACATTTTATGGCGTATTCAAGTAATACTTCATTGCAAAATTTTCGGCCATATGAACAAAGCTTTTACTCTCATTCCATACCTGCCATCAGTTTACACACCGAATGACTCTGTGTTAAAACATAAGAGCAAAAGCATTTGCTTTTGTTTAAGTCATGAGAATCTTTGACTGAAAAGTTTACAAAAGCGCGTCACGTGTTTCTCTATACAACAATAGGTGTGTTCTCACTAAACTCAGCATGAAGAAGTTTTGTATAGTGAAACACGTATTACGGTTTTGTTAAATGTTTGATGAAAATCTGAAAACGTTTATTTGAAAGTGGTTGACAAAGTACTAGTTCGAACTTCCATTGCCTGATATGATTCTAATATAATTGGAAATCTATGGAAGAACAAATAAAATTAGAATGAATATCCAGGGCCGTCGCCATGGGGGGGGTGAAGGGTGATTTTTTGACTTGGGAAAAAGTTGGGAAAAGTTGGGCCATGAAGATAGAGAAAATTATAGTAAAAAAATTAATGAAAATAAAAAAATGAAAATGAGAGAAAATAAAAGGAGAGGTGATAAGAAAAGGGAAAGAACCAGGAGAAGGTTGGGATTTCCCAACATGCATAACTTGAGGAGAATTTTAAGTTGTTTGAAATCTTTAAAAAAAAGTTTGATTTCTTCCAAGTGAAAAACAGTCCTGAATAGTCCACAAATTTTGAAGTAACAATTTTACAAAATTCCCAACTTTTTGCTGTTTTTCCAACTTGTTGGGAAATTTCGGGCCGTGAAGATAGAAAAAATAATAGTAGAAAACAATAAGCACAATATTATTTATGTGTTCCCTGGGAATATCAGTTATGTACAGACATTGAAATACAATGAGATCAATAAAGATAAAATAATCAAGATGAAAGATGAAAATAATCACAGTAAAGATAGATGAAAATAAATTGAAATTCAAAAACAAGCAAAAAATATTTTTTAAGATTTCATGAAGTTACTTCATGACGTTTCAATTGTGAATATCCAAAATCGTCTTCGAGTGATGACTGAATTATTCCTTCAAGAGGAGGTCGACTCCCGCTTCACCGCTTTAGCGGGAGTTGACGACTTTATTCGACCATATGTTGCATATCTCTATACTGCAGCTTCTTTGAACTTCTCCTTTGAATGATCTCAGATTGGTACCACTTGATGTTACGTTGATGAGTTCAAATATGTTCTGCCATTCCCGATTTGCTGGTTTTTACTCGCTTTGTATACCCAATTATTTTTATCCTTTCCGACAATCCTCTGACGTAGAGCAAAGACTGATTGTGACGGCTTCTCTTCCTTGCGAGGCTCTTGCTGCCTTCCAGCCAAAGTATGTTCCACCATCCCTTTGGAGTAACCATTCCGTTGAAAATCTTTTTTGGTGATTACTAGTTTCTTCTCGAAACCTTCCTTCATATAACAGAGCTAGCAATTACGATCCACTAGAGTCTTGATGATTCCTATTTTGGTAGATTGATGGTGGTTGGATTCATGATTCAGATAGTGTCCCATATGAGTGGGTTTTCGGTATACAGATGTTTTCCACTCAGGTTTCGTGGTTCAGATATACACCAGAAATTCGAAACTCTGCATCTTAATGTTCAAGTTTTTCCTCTTTGTCCCCCTACATCTTAAGAAGAAAAGCGAAAACTAAAATTTATAGTTCAGAGTATCTACTTCCCCTTCGTCTTGTGATCCTATAATAATACCATGAAGG
This sequence comes from Leptinotarsa undecemlineata, assembly GCA_015342065.1. NCBI lineage: Eukaryota > Metazoa > Arthropoda > Insecta > Coleoptera > Chrysomelidae > Leptinotarsa > Leptinotarsa undecemlineata. The sequence goes on from WOGP01008056.1 coordinate 6,197, forward strand.
AGTTTCTCAATAACTTTCATATGAAGTTCATATTGATATTATTGATATTCTTGATATTATATTGACAATATAAAAAATTATTTATTTCAGTTTGGCATTTAAAAAAAATGAACTTACAATGTTTCCATTGTCGCAGCAAATTTTTCATGGAAAATAAAGTAATTTATTTCATCACGACTCACCCATGAGTGGGGCTGCAGTGACGATTGATGAAACCTACAGGCCTCAAGAGGCTTTGATCTCCTATACTATCACAAGATCCTCGACGAGATCCAATAATATCCTGTATATCCATCACCTAAAATAGGTCGTAAGAATATGAGGTCTGACGTAGATATAACTGAGAAATAATAATCATTTATTTTTCGAATATATTTTTTGTGAATTGTGCAGAATGTAAAAAACGTAAGTCATGCATAAATCATGCACTAGAAAAGCTAAAGTACTTCAATTCACTTCTAATCATTCTCCTACTTTTCGTTTGCAAATGTTTGAATCCTAGGTTCGATTCACACCATTTTTGTCATTGGATCAATTCCAATTCTCAATATACATAAAGATTTTATCCCATATTTGTAACAGAAGTTATCTAATTCGTCGGTGTTAGTAAATCTAGTTTTTTAAAAATTCGTTGCGAACTAGTTCATAATCACAGCATATGAAAAGATCTATTCAAAACAATAAAATGAAATTCACTATGAAAAAACTTAACAACTATTCTAAATACACCTGAAAAATTTCTAAGCTATGATATATTTCAGTATCTGTGAATATTCATATAATTTTATAACTAAACTCTTCCGTCTATATTCCAACACCCAGAAGACTATGTCTAAAATTATTATATTACCACCGAATTCAATTTTCATCACCTTTCTGCTCCTGAAACAAAAAAAATATAATTTAATTTTCACCAGTAAGCATCAAGATCTGTTTTTAAATTAAAAATAAAATATTGAAAGGTCTAATACACCTCTCAAACCAAGTTCTTTGCTTTAATTTTTTTTGTCCTCGTCGGACGTCAGACAGTTAGGTTTCTATATTTGTAAAGATAAATATTTCAATTTGGATTATTAGGTTATATAATTTCCAAATATCCGAAAACAATTGAGTCTATCCCAAAAAGGAAAAATCATACTATCCTAAAGAATTTATGAAATGTCTAAAATGTTGATGTTCAGTTATAACTTACCTGAATGACCGGTTTCTTTTCGTGCTCCTTCTAGCCAAAGAAAAAAGGGAACCCTCTTCTGGTAAATTCAATAGTGCCTCATGTTCGCATTCACCCATCAATGGAGCACCTTCTAAGCTCAGGGACCCCGCTCTACTTCCTCCAAGGTGACCAGCCATATCCATTAGGCAGTCAAAAAATGATGCTTTCTGTTTTATGGAAATAACTTAAACTTAAACATTTTCGAAAAAAAATATCTTCAAATGTATTCGAAAAGATTCCATTACTTTTCCGGGTAAAGTTATAAGCGGCTTACTCAGGAAATATCTTCATTTTATTCAATATTTTTTCAGAAACCCATCTCAAAACATAAAATATATATATAAAAGGATTCAAATATCCAAATTACATTTCCATGCAGTCACAAAATGATGAATATTCTAATTTCTACTCTACCTGATTTGCAACTTCTAGTGTATTTTTGCATGCTGTCCTCTAGAAATAGAATTTTCAATTGATGATTGCTATTCAAAAAGATATTTACCCCAATTTGAATAATTTATATATTTCGTGAGCGTGGAATATACAGGCTGATTGACAGTGGATGGCACATTAGACATCTCTGGTGAACCAGACAATGGATCACTTTAATCTGTTTTAAAATCTGTTTTTCCGTTAATCAGCTGTCGCCCTCATACGAATGACAACTCTCAGAAGTTGAGAAACTTGTGCGAGCTGAGGTCTAACGAGGTCTTACCTTTTTACGTGTGATTCCTAACACGGTGAAGAGCATATTCGGACATTCTCTACTCCACCATTAGAAAGTAGTAGCAACTTTTTCAAATGGAACAACATCCTGTATACAAATATTATTTTTGGAATCTACAACAATAACCCAACAACTTTTTTTGACATTTCTCTATAACTATCTACTACCGTTTTTAAAATATGAATTAATTTAAATTTTTTCTTAAGAAATCATGATCTTTGAGATAACGAATACTATTGTACAGAAATTTGGTTTGGAGTAAGGTGAAACTTGGAGGCTTCCCAAACATCAGCGTAATATCTGTTACTCCAATACAGGGCGGTAAAAAAGTACAATTTTTCCGTTTGCTTGAAAAAGTGACTGAGAGTTGATTATTCCAAATAGAATACCATATGTTTTTAACGACCTTTTTTGGGTTTTGTTACCTTCCAATTTGAAAAATATAAAAATTATAATGGAGAACTTTAAACAAGTGTAGAAGGGCATACTTTTTAGTTTACCCCGATAAATTACTGCGTAAAAAAGTATTTTTCACAAAGAAAAAACTTCTATTTATCAGTAACTTGTCGTATTTAACAATTTTGCCTATCGAAAAAAATGGTTAAGAAATAATACAATACTTATCTTTTACGTTTCGGAGGCCAAAATCTGCCCCCGTTTTCAGAAATGGACAAAAATTCTATAGATTCGCAGTTATTCCTTTCTGATTGTTTATTTCTTTACTTCTTCGACAGATGTCAAAGGAGTTTTGAAATATGAAATTATGTCAATGTTGTTGATTGACAACTGAAACATTTGATGTAATACAAGGTACTCTCCGATATTAGTTTGTTGCCATTTCGCCACTATCCAAATTTTTCTTCAAGATGGGCAGCCAGGTACGGTCCATCTCCAAAGAGCTATTCGAAATACAATTCTCTCCAGATATGAGAATATAAGCTGATTCTTTTAGCTTCCGTCTCTTAGAATTAGACTCATTGATAATCATTCTTGTTCTATTCCGTTCCATTCGATGTTCACCGTCTGATTTCAAAATGTGTTCTGACAATTTTGATTCTGTCAATTGTCTATTTTTTATGTAATCTCGATGTTCATTCTCACGCACTTATAATTCATTATTCTCTCCATTATAATTTTTATATTTTTCAGATTTTGGAAGGTAACAAAATCCAAAAAAGGTCGTTAGAAAACAGTGTATTTCAAATAACTTCATTTCAATATGAACTTCGAAATACTCTCAAGTAACACTTTATTCTGTGATTTTCACTAAGCAGTTTACAAAATCACAAAACGTGTTACGATATACAATAGTTTACTTCATGAATTCCAGCTATGTCAAAGTATAATGTACTTCCGTTCCAGATATTCAACAAAGATATTGCTATTCAAAGCTGTAGAAAACACTTGAAGAACATTAAAAATGTGAAACAACCTCTCTTGAAAACTCTACGGTGCGTGAGGAGACATTAGATTTGGTCTATTTTCATCATTATCCTCATTCAAACAATTTTCAGGACCGTATAATAATTACTAAAATGCTTGAAGATGAAAAAAATCTCAGTTCTAAATGAACGTTCGTGAACAGCAGAAAACTTACATGCTCATACTTGAAAAATCAAAGACGAGGGTAGCCCAAATCGAAAACAGGATCTGTATCATATTCCACTGCATTATTTAAAAGTCAACCGACTGTCTGTCTCTTACCATTTACCGCATCCACATGTATAAATTCAATTATTAATTATATTCAATCAACCAATCATCCACTTACCTTGAGCTGGAAGGTCCACCATCATAGTCAGTGATTTTGGTAGGTGGACATGCATATCTTCCAGATTCCATCCGTCGCTAGGTGTTGAAGTCATAGGTTATTGGAGATTTCTTTGCATCTACCATTGGTAACATAACCCCTTCCTGTAAAAGTGATAATATTGATTTTATTAATTAATAATTCAGCATCTGTAATCAAGATAAGGAAACATAATTGGATGGAGTTCATTTAGTTGCATCCGATAAAACACTGTATCCTTGATCATGATTCTCCTGGACTTGCAGCATTTTGGAAAGGATACGACATTGAAAAATACAATTTTCGGTTCCTGCATCTGCGTATTGACGAGTAAAAAAATTGTTTTCCAGAATACCAAATTCACGTATGTTACTCACTCACTTTTGGAAATTTCTCTTTGAGGAATGAAGTATGCACTCATTGAAAACTCATCTGATTTCAGTTGATTTCATGACCCCGTAGGAGCTGACGATCAAAAATAGATTTTATTTTTGTACCAAAGACGATTGTACGATTGTGGACACTAACAATCGAAATCTCATGTATTTTATTTCACTGTTATTTCATTTCAGGTGCTTTTTGCCTAATATAATTGTTATTTTCAGCTATTTTTTCTCAATTCATTCTTATCATTAATTATTTCAGGGATTTCAATCTTTTTTAATCTAATTTATTCTCTAATCCCAGCCTAATCAACGTGGATATATATTCAACTGATGAAATGATAAGCCTAGTTGAAACAGTAAATATGCCAGGAATTGTTCTGGACCGAAAACTGTCATGGCATCCCCATATTGATGCAATCTGTACTGAATTGAAAAAATGTTGTTTCTCCATTAGGTTCATGTCTAATTATTGTAGTATCAATGAAATGAAAACTTTGTATCATGCCAATTTTCATTTCTACATTCGTTATGGGATTCTGAACTGGGGCATTGGTGCAGCTGTGCAAATAGTATTCCTAATTAAAAAATATGTGATAAGAATAATGGCTCAACTAGGTTACAGGGAGTCATGCAGGAATGCATTCAAAGAACTGAATATTCCGTCGCCAGCACATATACAGGCTGATTCAAAACTACTTTGACAAACTTCAGGAGGTGATTCCTCACAATATTCTAATATGAATTGTCTAAATAAATAAATGTCCGGAAACGCTTCGTTTCC
>WOGP01008057.1:0-11413 GCA_015342065.1 Leptinotarsa undecemlineata
TACTAACTATCTGGGCGACTAGGGGCCACAGGCAAGAAATGTTTATGACTGTACTCTTATTTTTATTGCCGTTCCAATTGGGAATGGATAGACTATAACTTGTCTTGTGCTCAGTGAATCATTTCTGAGATACTGTCATTTCTTTGCGTTGTACATCTCTTACGTCCTCAACCAGGCCGTCTTTTTTACTCTCCAATCTCGTTGTATCGCTTCACAATACGAAAAACAGTCGATTTATACATATGCAATCTCCGCGCAATATATCCTTGTCTGCATCCCTCAATGACTAAAGTAACAATTTAAACAAAACGAATTCGCTCAAATGCTAAGAAAACTACAGAATCAAGTCATACATTTCTCGAAATGTCATTCTGACAACAATAATCAAAACAATAGACATTAATAGTGGCAAAGGCACACTATTCAAATTTTGTAATTTGTACCATCATTTTACTTATTCAGCTATAGCGACTATGCCCAAGCCATATTTAATCTATACTGAATGAAAATTTACTTTGAATATTCATCAATAAAAATAAATAACGTGTTAAGGGAAAAGAAATTAACATGAGAAGAAAATCTTGAAATAAAATATATAATAATTTTGTCCGAGAGTGTATATAATGAAAAGGAGAGAACCCATTACCGAGCCCTGTGGGACCCCCACGGTGATAGCACCTGCTTCAGAAAATGTATTGTTATAACAGACACTCTGAATTCTGTTATTTGGGCAGGATTTAAAAAAGGTGAACACGAAGAATTGAAACCCAACCTGAACGATTGCTAATATGCTGATAAGGTTTCTATTAACACATCGCCACTCTTCAAAATAAGACATATTTTTGAAAACTTTCGAGAAGTTGTGCTATTCAATGATACGTTTCAAATGAAGCATAGTGGTCTTTCAAAATAAACGAGGGAGGTAGAATCCAAACCAAAGATCATTTTATTTTTGAGTTTTTCAATAGCCTGTCTTACTTTATCTTGAAAGATATCTTCAATACCACTAGTTTCTATATTTATATGATTAGTGTAACATTGATTTTCATCTATTTTTGTGGATTGTCCAATTCAACATCATTATAACTCATTGGAAGATGTTGTTTATCATGTAGTGCACCCTGTAGTGTTTCTGAACAAGAACTTACCCTACTAAATAGACAACAACTCTGCAAAATGTGCAGTCATCAATGATCAAATTTATGATTGAACATTAAATAAAACATAACATACATGACCTTCACTCCCTCTGTGTATATAGTGTTTGAATCATTGTCTTTTTATGACCGATATTTTAGATTGTAATGTTGTTTATTTACTGGTCCATAATATTTTTTTTTCATTTCAACAAAGACAGCACGCACAATTTTTATGTTTATTGTTTCACATACATTTTAATGTAATGCACAAGATCTATGAGCTCCAGTGGTTTGTCATGTTCATTTCTGCATTTCTTCTCATCAACATGTATATTATTTTCTGTGTTTTATTTTCTAAAATTAGCATTATTATTATTTTCATTATTATACGAAACTTCACAAACTATCAAAAACAATTTAGCTTAATACAAAGTGTTATTATGAATCCATAATATTAATTACTTCTAATCTCAATGGAAGTTAGAAAAAATATTGAAAAGTTGATAGTTTTGAAAAACTGTTCTCGTTTTTTTTTCTATTTTTGATAATAATTAATACAATTTTCAGTGAACAACTGTACGATGTTTTGGGATACATTCAAACTACAGAATGCCACGAATCTGTTTTGAAGAAGCTACATTTTGATAAGGAAGAAAATATCAACTCAGTTGAAAGGTACCTTTGGTCATTGTCATTTTCATCAAAGCCAAATCCAGAAATAGTTAAAGGATTGTTGAAAAAATTCTCGAAAGACATCAATATTCCCGAAAAAGTCAAGGATACTTTGATTTTAACCATAGCTTCGATGGCCCAGAAGTTATCGAAACTGTCTCCAGTTAGCTCTAATTTAAAGGTATACCTCTACAATTTCGAAGAATTTTATCAGTACTAATTGAAGGGGGGGATATTTTTCAGAACAAATTAGTGTTTGAGAAAAAAGTTTTTTTGGCTTCTTTACTTTTCCATCTTTAAACAAAAAATGTAGGAAACTTTCAAATAAAGGAAAAGGCAATTGATTTCAAAATAAACTATTCATATAATTTTTAGATCATGCTCAGAGGTTTCATTCAGGAATAAACTAGGTTGTTTCAATAGTTTTGTCGGTTTTTATGAGTCTACTTTAAACTTAAATATCTCAGTGCATAGTTATTCAATTCAATCGAAATAAGCGCCCTTTGAATCGGTACACTTTTGTTAACGTAATATAAGTCAACCAATTCCAGGATTTGATGAGGCCGACGAAGGCCGTTTTTGTCTGGTCCTGATTGGCGAAGGTTTCACCGGTAACAAAGTTATCGAAGTGTTTGAAAAGATTATAGTCGTTTAGCGAGAGGTCTGGGAAGTATAATGGATGAGGCAGAACTTTGACTCTGAATTCGTTTAGTTTCCCGGTGGTGTTTTGTGAAACATGCAGACGGGCGTTGTCGTGAAGCAGGATCGGACCTCTTTTATTGACAGTGCCCGCTGGTGCTGACGCAATTTTCGGTATATTTCGTCGATTTTCTAACAATAGGACTCTGTTGTGATAGCTTTTTCCAATTAAGTTTGTACTCCAAACATTCGTTATGTACAAAGAAGAAGAGTAGAAAGCCAAAAAGCTTTTTCGGAAATATAATTCGTACATTTTACCATCTACGGTTAAACTATTCTAAACTATTAACTCACTATAATAGTTTGTGACCTTCAGCTTCAATAAACATTCTTGATTTTTTAGATAATTCGAGATGTAGAGGAAACCATTTTAGCCAACCTGGAATACGCAAAAGGCGAAGAGAAGTTCATGTACTTTAGGGCTTTCAAAAACCTAAAATCACCTACGACAGTGCCAATTCTGTTAAATTATATCAGAAACGGGACCTCTAAAGAAGGAGTCTTATCTTGGAAAGCATTGCAATCCTTTGATGCATCCCTTTGGAATGAAGAAGTACTAACTGCAGCGAAGAAAACATTCTTCCAGCTTGACAGAAGACACGACAGTAGCTCCAGAACATTCGCTGCCGACATTTTATTGGCAACGAAGCCAAGTGACGATCTTCTAAAAGATATGCTGGAGTTTCTATTGACCCGCGACCCCGTTTACGAAATCAAGCAATACATTTTCCAAAAAATTAAACTGATTGGTGATGGGAACTCAGATTTCAAGGAAAGAGTACAACGACTGATTAAGAGTAACAGAAAATTGAATAATTACTCCGGGATGTCACCAAGAGGTATGTCGATAGCATTAACTAGAAGGTTCCTGACCAGTGAATCCAGTAACGGTAGTTTGGTGACGGTTCAAGAAATGAAATCGGGCATTGTGAAGCGTGGTAATATCGACCTTGTGATGGAAAAAGGGAACATGGCATCCCAACTATTGAGTGTAAGTTTCATTGGAGCCTATTTTCTCTACTTCTTGGTTTCACTCTCTCCATGTTATATTTGCCACCTCCAATTGATATATTTCAACTCTTTTTTTAGCTGGGTATATTCTCTGGAGGCCTTCATAGTTTTATCTCCAGCGACAACGACGCGGGAGGAGAAGAAGCAGCAGATGAATCGGCTACAGCTGGTATTGAGTTGACCGTTATGGGCACGCAAATTCGGCCCTTCGTCTTTTTCAATGGGCAGGGAGAGTTAATGGGGCACGTTTGGTCAGGCACAGCTTCTGAGAAAACACCAGCGTTCCAGGTATGTCACAAATAATATCATTAAAATGTATTCAAAGATGTTTTTCAGGTTTTAGCTCTGCTCCAGGACAACTTGGAACATATACGGTTGAGCAATGGATTCATCGCCAAAGTCGACTTCAGAGGAGCTACATCGTTTGATCTTTCTGGAAAAATCGAGATATCTCTGTGGAATAGAAATGCCGAAGGTTTAGTTCAGAAATCGTAAGTAATGCTGAATGAATATTACGTCGAGGGCAGTAAATTATTGACTATTTGTGAGCTTGTCAGAAGCGGTCTTCAGGATTTTTGATAAGACGTTCCATCTGCAGTATCCTCAGATATTTCGTTATATTATTTTATCAGGAAAGTCCAGGATAGGCTGCACATGTAGATTACGAATCCGAAAATAATGGATACATTTTGAACCATGGAGGAAGAACTGACAGTACATGCGATAACAGTACATGCACCCGTAGGAAAGTCATAGAAATCGATCATTACTGGCTGGATCTATACCACGCTGGTAAATATATCTGGAACTACGACTCTTCAAGGAGAGGCTATTAGTTTCCGAGTCACCAGAGGCTGCCCTCAAGGTAGCGTACTATCTCTCCTTCTGTGGTCGATCCTGATGGATAGTCTGCTTAATAAACTCGACAGAAGAAAAGTGGATCTGCAAGCTTATGCAGATGAACTTGTCAGCTTGGCAAGGTCCATGTCGGGAAGGGTACCATGTAATATCCTCCAAAGCACCAAAGTCCTTATGGACAGTCTGGCTTTGTGTAAAACTGGCAGGATTTGCGGTAAAACTTGGGGTTTGGGTCACAAACAAATACATTGGATTAATGGGATGATTGTCAGACCAACGATCACTTATGGAGCAATTGCCTGATGACCGAAGGATTTACAGAGAACGGCTCAAGCAAAGGTATCTAGCTTACAGAGACACTGTAAGCTAGAGACCATACATGCTTGTCTGGCCGTCAGTGATGCCATCAGTACCACACCGTCAGCGGTCATGGAGATCCTTCTAGACTACCTCCTCTCCACGTAGACTTGTGCACATTGCGAATTGCACAAATTGATTTAATGCAGAGAGTGCAACATAATGCTAGTTGATACTGGAAGTCACATCATTCTGGAAATGACCTCTGACTTTATGCCTGTTCCCGAGTAGAGAGGACTGGATCCTGCGGGAAAAGGAAATATTAAGAACAGATAGTTGTTGGTTCACAGATGGATCAAAAACACCTTCACGTCCTGGTGCAGGTGTTTTCTGTCGCAGACCCAGGGTGACTGTATCTCAAGCGGAAATTTACGCTATTGAATTGTGTGCGGAGAGATTGAAAGAATCCAACCCCATACACAAGTCAATAAAAATATTCTCGGACAGTCAAGCGGCGTTGGAAGTTCTTGGCTCCTACCGAGCAACGTCTAACTTGCTAGCAAATTGCCACAAACGACTCTCCTCGAAGAAGACTTAACAGATTGCCTCTGGTCTGGATTTTCGGCCATACTGGCCTGGAAGGCAATGAGGCTGCTGACTCCCTTGCAAAGTAGGGTGCTGCAAACAGCTTCATCGTACCAGAACCTGTCATGGGCATCGCTTCATGCTTTGCCAAATATTCTTGAACACCTGGATGGCAAGAAGATGTATGGATTTCTGGCAGACTCTTCCAAGATTGGCTCACTCCAAGGCGTTTATTCGCCCTTCAAACCTTGATACCAAACAGTTGTCGGACTACAGTAGGGATGAACTACGATGTCTAACCGGCCTTTTCACAGGTCATTGTCATTTGAATCGTCATATGCAGATATTCACTATGCTGTTAGGATATCTTTCTAGTTAGAGTCGACGGGCTTCTGCAGCATTTTCAACTGCTAGTCCATAAACGAAATGCATTTCAGCTAATTCAGAGATGTTCATATGTACTTGATAGTATTGAACCATGTTTGCAAGCTAAAACAATTTGATGATACTACTTGTCATCTACTGTTAAAAAAGTTCACGATATTAGTGACTTATTCCTACTGTAGTTAACAATTACCATTCTCTTATCGTTGGAATTATTTCTAAATTCTACGAAAAGAAAACAGAAGAACCTATAAACATCTTCACGAAATCAGGAATGTCGTACAAGCAGTGTCGTGGTTAATTAATTTTTCACTTTACAATACATATTCAATTTATACTTCAAGTCGAAAATGTTTTAAATTAAAAATTATAAAAAAACCTTTTCAAAAAGAAGCTTTTTATACAAATTCAATAAAAATGAAAAACTAATTTCGTTCACTGTTTGATGTAGGTTATTCTGTGGGTAAAAGACTTGTTGCGGATACAAAATACGTAATTTGGCGCGGGAATATTTTGAATATATTACGGAATAACCTAGATCAAACAATAAATATATTAATAATTCAATTAAGTGTATTTGTAAGAAAGGTCACCTTCAAACACGTTTTTTCTATTAATTGTTCAATCTGATAAAAATACCAAATGCGACAATTTACGAATATCTCAAACACCTACACAAATTTATAGTCGCAACATGAAAACAGATTTTTATTATCCTTCCAAATACGCAACTTTTGTCTGAATAATCTATTCTTGTGAGATTTACAATTTCCGAGATCTATAACGGGATCAGATAAGAGCTCTTGATTCTGTAAAGCATAATGACTTAATCAAAGTTTGCCCTTACATTTGACCAGATAAGAATGGTTCATGTTATAATGATTTGAAAGAGTTTTAAAATTACTTTAGATACACTAAAATGGAACATCAATGACAATAGTGAAAGAAGGATAATATCAGTTGAAGACCACGGCCAAAAACTGGTTAACTAGCTTCAATATAGTTATCTTCGACGACTATAGTTTACATTCTTCGAAGAGTCATCTGTGATTATTCATTTCAGAGCTGGAATTATTACAACTGGATCAACTTCGATTGACACTATATTCGTGAAATCCCAAGTCGAATTCAGTGCATCCATAGAAACCAAATTAGATCTTCAAACTGACATAGACTTTTCCTCCAATATACACTTATGCATGAGACTGACACAACCAGATGCGCTATTCAGGTGAGATATTGTAACATTTGTTTTGTTTTTTCGGCAACTATTATTCAAATTTACTCCTAATTGTGTGTGAGAAAAAAATTCCTAAAATGTGGGTTGAAGTGGCTGACCTTGAGAGAATCTCTCCATAAATTTATCATATTTTCTCACACACTTTTCAAAATGAGGTGATATAAAATAAAATGAGATAAAATTAGAGAAAACATCCATTCACAGGAATGCATACATTTAGAATTTACATAAACATAGAAAAATTTATGAATAAACTGAAATAATCACTGTTAGTTGCCACAATAAGCTATTTGTGCGTGACGGAATATGAACGGAACGGAATATGAAAATATTCGACTATACGAGTAGACTATATAGAATTAAACTTATTAATATCTCTGAAGAAATGAACGTTGAACGTGCAAGCCATTCTCAAATATACCTACACAGTAGGTTGAAAGGACTGATGCCTATCATAAAACAACTACTCTCCTGGCTAATACCACGATCCGCGTTGGATTATATCCAACAGGCGTCAGTGCAGAAATCTTCACATGAAATTTTCCTGCATATGCAATTGGCAATACAACTGAAAGAGTCGACCTTGCACACTTCCAGACCGGTTTCGGGCTCATTAGCCATTCATCTCATGTGCCAATCAACGGACACACTCATAGGCACTGATAGGCGTCAGTCCATTCAACCTACTGTGTAGGTATATTCGAGACTGCCTTGTAGGTTTAAAGTGCATTTCTTTAGATTTGTTTACTGCCAGTCTTCAAGCATAGCCCACTGACTAATAAGAAAGTTATTAATGTGTGTCAAACATTGAAATTCAAATCTGAAATTGGAATTATTCTATTTCAAAACTCAACGGCAACAAAATTTTACAATAATTAGACAAGGAGCAATAGTGGTTTCAAGAGAATATTATAATTTCAAAAGTTTTGTCCGTTTTTATGAGTCTACTTTGAACTGTAATATCTTAGTGAAGACTTAGACTTAGATCTTAGTAAAGAACTGGCCGATACTTGATGAAAATCCATATTAAAACTAATTAATACAGTTTATTGTATGATTTTCATTATAAAAGATTTTACAGAAACCGCGACACGTATTTCACTATGAAATAGCTTTCTCAAGCGTAAAAATTTTACGCTTTCCTCACAAAAAGATTTTGCTGTGTTGGTTTGACCCGGTTGCAGAAAGTTATAGTAAATCACGCCAGCCGCTAACCACCATATAGTAAGCATAGCCTTTTTTTGATGAGTTTTCGCCTTCAGGATGTGCCTGGTTGGCTTATCAGTGTTCAACCACTGTGCTGAACGTCACCTGTTATGGTACAAGATCCACTTTTTATATCACGTGACAATCCGATCCATAAAGGATCATTTTGGTTGAGCAGAAGCAAAGAAAAACAATTTCTGTCGATCGATCAAATCGTGTGGCATCAAGTTTTCAAGCTCTATGACCTTTCCAATACGTTTTAAACCATCAAAAACTGTTTTTTGAAGGTGGGGCATTTCATTGGTTCGGACTTCCAGTGTCTAATATGATGAAAATTAGGATCGCCACTTAAACCAGTTATAGCCAACATGTATATGGAGTGGTTTGAAATTCTGGCCATTGAAGAAGCACACAAGAAGCCCCGAGTCTGGTTGAGATACGTGGACGACATCTTCATAATATGGAACATGGGAATGCATAAGTAGACACTCTCCTGAAGCTCATCAACAATGTGAGTCCTGAACTAGGAATCCAATCACCATCAATCGACTAAGAGAGGAATCATCAAGCCTCTAGTAGGCCGTGCTTTCGGACTCTGTAATACAAAGGAAGGTTTCGAAAAGGAACTAGGCATCATCAAAAATGACCAGCACCGCAATGAGTACTCCAAAGTGATGGTGAAACAGACTTTGGCTAGAAGACAGCAGTACTTGTATTCCCTACATCAGAGGATTGTCGGAAAGGATAAGAAGAATCGGGTCCAAGTATAAAACATCAGAACCTGTTTCAGATCTGGGAACACTATCTGTAGCAGCCTCACGAAAACTAGATCACTAAACGCGGACTGTGATTCCAAGAATTGCATTTACCGAATACCCTGCGAGTGCGGAGAATTATAAATAGGTGAAACTAAGAGGCCATTGAAAGTTCGCATTGCCGAGAACAAGAAATACACACAGCGAGGAAAAATCAGCAAATCAGGTTTGTTAGAGTATGTTTGGACTCATCAACATAACATCAAGTGGTCTAACGCTGAAATCATCCACAAGGAGGAACACTGGTTTAAGAAAAAATTCAAAGAAGCCGCTGATATGTTGACTAATAACGCATTAAACCAAGCTAACGTAGAGATACGCAACATATGGAAACCTATTATCAAGCGGAACACGACAAACTCCCGCCAAATGGTCAGCTTCCGCTAAAACCGATGAAGCGAAGAGATGGAAGAGGGGATAAGTGAAAGCACTCGAATAACTTATAAATAGTCAGATCTCGGAGAAATAAGTCCAGTTATCACCCGAAGATGATTGTGGTTACTAACAATCGAAACTTCGTGAAGTAATTTGGCTTGGAATCTGTTAATTTTTAGTTTTCATTTGTTGTTAATGATTTTTAATTTTCATCTCGTGTTAATAGTTTAATTCTTTTATTGTTTGATTGTTATTTCTCAGCTAATCTTGTTGAATTTTTATAGATTCTTTCACGAATTTTGAATCAATTTCTATCATATTAGACAATGGAAGTCCAAACCAATGAAATGCATCAAAAACTGCATGGGAGGTGACGCCCAGTTCGTGCCACGCAACCTTTGTGATGGGTCAGTCTCCAACAGGGTCCTCAAATCCTTGTCCTAGATTTCTGTAGATCAACCATTTCGGGGATCATCTTCGAGGCTAAAATTTCCGGAACGAAATTTCGCAATCCGAAGTCGAACAGTGCGTTCATTAACACTATTATTGAAATGTCTGGTTGATTTTCCGGGTCGTTTCGACAGACCTTTGGTTCAATTTGTATTCGTAGAGAATAACTGACCAAAAATCGCGTCACATCATATAGTAAAAAGCTGAAAAGTGTCAAAAATTTAAATTTGGAGAAAAAACAGCATCAATGTATAGAATATAAAGTTCTCTGTTGATCAGTATATACCATGACACAGAATAAATATTTAGTGAGGTATGGAGCTACAAGAACACATGACATTGAAACAGACAAAACTTTTGGAACAATACAATATATTTCACAATTGATAAATTAGTTAAGGCTTTCGCGGGCGAGATTTTCAGTTTTACTATCTCCATTCTCCAAATCATCGGTGAATCATCAAGATGAATAAACCTCTGAAAAAGCCAGCCACTCGTGCAGGCTAAACGTTAGGACGCAGTTCCAAACTAAGACGGCCTTCAAACCCGAATGGAGATAATGACACCGATTTCACAATTTCTTTTATCATTTCTATCAGGCTTAGGAATATTATCATGATTATAATGATATGACGAAAAATTCCGTCGAATCTCTTTTAACGTTATTAATTTGTAATATTCATTTGCAGGCACAACATTTTCAAAGTCGAGAGAATTCCTGGAAGTAAACATAAGATGAGGATATCGAAATATAAAAAGTATTCAGTTCCAGGGACGACATATTCTATAAACAAGAAAAATAATGAAATGTGCAGTGCAATATTCGGTTGAAGTGAAAGTTCTAACAATATGTAATTCGCCAGATGAGACAAAAGAAAATAAAAAGTGGAGTGTTGCTAATGAAAAGTGAAGTAACATATTATTCACCTTTAGGAAAGATGTGTCAAAGACTCTTTATAGCTTCAACTTTGCTCAGTCAATTTTGTACATATACCATTTTGTAAATAATATTATTACATTATCACCATAACGATCTATTTTGACTTTCATTTTAACATTCCGATAGTAAATCATTATGATTTACTTTATGAATAGTGTAAATAATTACTTTTGTTAATAAGCATTTCTTCAAAGAAAAATAATAGAAACAGGTATAATTTTAGTTTGTAGGTGATTGACAATGTTTCATGAAGAATTCAAGTATAATTTATTTTGAACGTGAAACAATAAGTTGCAAGTTGTATAGGAAGATAAACAGGAGAAAAAGAAATACTAATAATAATAATGCCAAATCTTCTTAGAATTATTACATTGATTATTGAAAAGCATGAAGGTATCTTAAGTACATTTATATATAGAAAACAAATGAAAATGATTGCCACTTGGGTTCACATGGAACCTGTCTGTGGAAACAAATGTTTTTCTTTGTTTTGTCTTATGCGAATCATAATTTTTCTACCTCATCAGTTCAACAGTTTACAGTCTGTTATTGCGGAAATAAATAATTTTTAAATTATCTAATAAGCTTATTAGAAGGCATTGAACTAATCAAAAAGAAGAGAAAATGAAAAAAATAAGAAATTAATCGATATGCTGGGTCTACAATATTTTTGACGAATTGTCTAGTTTGTTCAAGAATACATGCGTTTCTTCATCAGACCAATATTATTACATATATACAT
>WOGP01008058.1:0-11413 GCA_015342065.1 Leptinotarsa undecemlineata
CAACCTGAATAATATCAACGTCTCTAAAAATACATAAAATTTTTAGTAGGTATGTTGAAGAGCATGTTATCACCAAAATGAAAAATATGCGCCAAAAAACGTGTTATCACACACAAAGGTATATGTATCTGTAGACTAGGGACGGTGAGTGTGAGCTCACGCACTTAGGCCACATGTGACCCATTATACATCCTCCCGAGGAGTTGTCCTCTTAGGTTATCGTCCATCTTGTCCCTTGTAGGAAAGTGGACAGGTCGCTGGGAGGCAGGTGTAGGCCAAGACTCGCCGAACAGACACTCTCTTATTGACGATAACACCGGGCACTAGTACAGGACGTGCCCGACAGTCATCTTCCTGTTCACACATCCTATATAGAGGTGAGTCCACAAGCCCCATGTCATGAAGGTGTTTTCTTAGTTGACAGTGGCTAGTCAGAAATCCTACTGTAAGTCGTACATTTTTCCTGGTCATCGCCAAATATTTTTTCGGCGCCAGCTTCCCAGGATCGCCCAAGGTGATCCTGGCAAGGTTACATCCTTTGATTCCATCCCATCTCTTTAAGGTTTGAGCATGGGTGTAACATTTGACTAATTCCGCAATTATCGATGTCATCAGGCCGTGGGTGCCACTGGGTCCTGAAATTCTTAGTCCAGCCTCTTCCTTGGCTGAAGAGTCCGCAATACGATAACTTCTACTCCTGTCGTGCCCTTTAACCCACCTCAGGATAATGTTATTATCTACCGAGGCTTCGGAAAAATCTTGGTAGGTACAAAGGTACCCTATTTACACCCTATTTCTCTTTATTTTGAACCAGTTTTTTAAAAAATGTCTGTCAGGATTCCTTTGGGTACGTATTCCTCGACAACTCGATTTGAAATTTCTATTTTGAGAACAAAATTAAACCACTTCCAGTCTTTCCGGAATTGGGAATACTTCTGAACTGATATGAATAGCAAACATTTGTTTTTCCGTTGTTTTGTAATGGATGAACTCAAAAATCAGATACTCGCTTCAGAAAATTATTTTTCACTTGTAGAAAACTACGAGAGTAACGAAAATTTTATTTTATTTTGGTACGAAATCGGTGATCTCTACGAAAATTGCAATAATATTGCAAGATATCACTAATGACCAATTATTTGTACTAATTATTCAGCTTGTCCGTCGGAAATAGTTGCTAGCGCTGCATGAAGCTCAGGATATCATCATTATCATATGTTATTGTGTAAACGGGAATCAGTCCTTCGTACTGCATCGTTATTTATAATAAGCATGTCTATTCAATCTAGTATATCATAAAACAATTCCTAAAATAAACTCGAATTGCATTTTGCGAGTAATGACAATGATGAATGTATAATCTAGGATTGATGAGCAGTAGCGTTAAAACTCCTTCGAAAAGCCAATCTACACATGGCAAATGAAGAGAAAAGATTTTCAGATTTGTTGTCGAAAACTGTTAAATCGTTCCCATTGAGATCGGAAGTGAGACAATGTCGCTAACACAATGATGAATTGTTGTTTGGCCCACTATGGCATTGAGGCGTTCAGTCACTGATTGCAGAATGACACAGAAAGACGATATCCTGAAATTAACTTCAAAAGACGCTACACAAACGGCTGAACTGAAAGAAGGAATTGATTTCAAGTGAGTGTTGGTTATTTTGTGAAAAAGCTTTGCTCCAACAGAAAATATCGATATTTCATCCGTTTTTCTTCTCCTCTGGAAAATTATGCATCATATGCATATTTTTGCATATACATTACACTTTGATGGTCAAGGAAAACTATGACAGGCTTCTTCGCTTGTATCTACCAGGTGGTAGAAAATTTATAGTTTCAAAAAAATTCGATACTTCTCTTTATTCGCTTCATTTATTCGAAACCTGGTAATACGTGGTTGGAACGTAGCCGCAACAAAAATTTCCAGAGTTTGATCTAGTCATCATATTTTTCATCATATTTTGGAAATATGGTAGACATGTAGCTGTAGAAGGTCCACTGGAACCAGCAAAATTTTGAATGTGGTCAATGACATAAAAGGTTTGGGAACCTCTGGACTAAACGAACCACTAACTTTTCTCGAATTTTCTCCAATGACCAATATTACACGACATTATCAGGGGTATAGTTACTGGGACGATAGTCAATTAAAACAGACTTCATTACACGACCTCTAAATTCAATGTCAGGTGGTTCTTCTTGAATGTTGCATTTTATTCTTGGCGACAGCAAATATTCATTCCCCGAAGCAATTTTATTTCAAAACAGTTATTTTATTGATTTGGAATTGTAGTGAATATATGAAATAGTTAAGAAATTATCATTAAAGGGACAATATACTTGTGAAGCATTACTTCCTCCACGAAACCGTTATTTTAACACCTAGACTCGTGTTTAGTCACCAAATGATCATCTTCATAAGGAAAAAACTCCAGTAATATTAAAAAAAACAATGTGGTATTGAAAAAAAATTGTGATTGAGAGAAGCAAGAAGCAATGAAGAAATAATAAATAATAATAATATCATTTATAAATGAAAAGAGATCGAGAGAGAATATATACAGAAAATACAATTTTGTTGCATGAATGACACCCATTTTTTTTTCGAGATAAACTTGCCTTACTCAACGATATAAAAAATATAAAAATATATTCAATACAATACAAGAACATTACGAAAAAAAGTATCACACTGAAAAAATATATATGGAATTGACAGTGTAATCAAAAAGCAAACACAATAATGAGAACATTGATTTAGTAAATATTTTTTCTCAATATGTTTCATATTAGAGCTGTAAAACCATTTCTGTAATAATTTTGTGACTATTCCATGACGATTTCTCAATTTTATTTCATAAACTTTTCTGTGACAAATGTATGAAACACTTTTATTGGCTATAACTGTATTGTGTTCACGACTCGTCTAATATAATCAATCAGCATTTTGGAAGAGATCATAAAATACCTATAAAATAAAACTGCTGCATCATCATGAAATTAAAGAACAATTTTGCTGGTTGGGAACAAGTTATATGGATATAGAATAGACAGACAAAGAAACCGCTTATAGCGACAGCAGATGCTTAAGGGTCTTAGGCCCTTTGTGGTGAGCCTTGCACGTGGTGTCAGGAACCTATTTACTCATCAAGCGACTACGGTAAGCTGAAGTTTTGAAGACACCAATTTAGTAGGCCATGATGTACCAACAGCAGTTGCCGACTTTGATCCATTTAACCCAAGTAAAGCAAATGCATCGGCTAATTTCTGTGTCACTGCAAGGGTGAAATGGTCTCTGCGGCTTTAATGTGGACATTTTTGCTGAATGGGCTTCAATGTAACATCAGAAATGACACTTCTTTTATATCCGAAATAATACCAATTTTATCATTCGCTCGGACCTTGAAAAAACATGCACCAATTTCCGCTCTCTCATTGTCACGGATCATGCATAAAATAATCCAAACTGCTCACAACATCACAGACATGTACCGAGAAGTATGTAGTTGGAGATCATCCATAAAAACAAATGAGTCTTCTCCGATTTCCAAGTGCAGTCTTGTTATGACAATAGTGAGACAGAAATAAAAGGAAAAAACAACTCCTGGCCACACAATTATCTCTTTTTTCCAGTATCAAATAAAACTGCGTTGGCTCTAGATGGATTCATTCCACATGAACAATTCACTTAATAACTTACAGTTTAACTCATTTCGTATTTCCAGAATATAATTTATATGCTACAGATCTGCGTCCCCCCTAGAAATTTCATCTGTTATCCAATAATACCCTGACACTTCATAACGCAGTTGTCTATCAATTTATCGATGATATTTGGGCACGCCATCACTTGAAATGGTCTAGCACATTCGATTCAGTGATACAACTCCATCAATGGGGTGTTGGAGTGAAATCAAGCATTCGGAAATCACGGAGTGGCCACTTCGATCATTGGCAAATGCGGTTGATGGTAATTTCCCACACAATAGTCGCCAATTATGGTTATTGTCAATCACGGTACATGAAATGTAGTTATTTTTTTTCTTTCTCTTTTTTGGATGTTTGGCACATTATCTGTTCAATGCTAGAGGGGTAGAACGTCATAAACTTTTTGTTGCTTTGAAACGCACTGATTTCAATACTTCGGCGATTGATGTATCTTAAAATATCACCAAACTTTCCTGTGAGCGGAAAGGCGTAGATTATTCTATTTGAAATAAAGGAAAGTGTTATAAACTTATGAAGGTCATTTTTTTCATTTATATCCCATGTACTGTATCCAACTTTTCATTTCAGTTATTCAATATGTTGTTATTGACCTGTGAATCCAATATTCATATTCTTCAACAATTTTACTTTCCAAACTTACTGATATTTGTCACTATCACCTCCACTAACATTAAACAGTTTCCTTGCTGCGTCTGTTTCTCTGTCTGAACTAAAAAATTGATGAAACATTATTCCAAATAGATTTAATATTCAACCATTCAATTCCAATGTGAATCGATACTTTCGCGCAAGCACCGCTTTCAGAGCATTTTTAAGATTTTCCAGTCGTGTTTTGTTCGTGGAAAAATACAATTTTCAATGCTTCAGATCATAGAAGATGAAGATATCGAGAAAGTTTAATAAAAAACACTGGATTTTAAAAAATAATGCATTTCTCTAATTTATTTTAGATGCAACGTAGTGAACTGAATGTTTTTAAATCTCATAAATATTGCCAGCATATTGTTTTGAGGTAACATGAGATCCCTGGCATTTAGAGGTAATCGATTCCCTAAATCGAAAATATTTTGAAATGGATAATAGTTTTGAAAAATATTGAATGAACATTCACATAATTGTATGCAATTCATACTATTCTTCAATGAACAATTCGGTAGAGTGTACAGAGTTTATCGAAAAAATATCCATAGTAAAATATTTTCTTTTGTAGTTCATGTATTTTTTATTTCGTGAAGTGATTAGTTCATATGCATAATGGAAAATGTTACTAGCAAGTAACGTTCATCTGCATGTTAGAAATTTTTCCAACAAATAAAGTAATTACCGCATCGTATTTTACTCATTTCAAGTGAATTTTTGATTTCAGGAAAGTAGAAACTCGTAAACGTCAGCAATAACCCATCTCATATCATCTTGAATCCTTCGCATCATTTATATCGGCTCCAGAACTCTATCTCCAACTAGATATCCCTATAATTGTCAATATCACATAATTTTTGACGATATTATCTCTTTATTACATGTGTTACGACGTTATTCACCACTACAAACAATGTTAATGAAACCGTCTGCAAACCCCACAATATTGGCCATATAAAATACATATCTGCGAAGGGAATTCTACAACCTTCTCTGAAACCCTTCAAAATAATGTCACCATCAAAAATAACAGCAACTGTGTTGTGAGAATTATTTTTTATTGTACGGAAATGCCTTGTTTTGATTACGTTTGAACAACCCAAAGGGTAATCCAATGAAGTCGTTAACTTCCCACAGACACTTCTTCATGGTGGGGTGTAATCAAGAAAAAACATGTCTTTCAACAAGTGATTTTCTTAACTGGTTTCAGGTTTCTCGTTAGTTGGCTTCATTTCCAAGTTTGGAGTTAGGATGGAAATGACTTCATTTGAAATGATTCAATAGAAACTCAATGATGGTATTGACATGCAAAAGTGCATTGTGAAAGACTACAATCCATTTTTAATAGACAGTGTTTCCAGAGAAGACCGCAAAGAATAAGTTTTTTCCAATAACCTATTTAAAAAATTGGTGATTCATATCAATTGTCATATTCTCAGTTTTACTCCATCGAATATTCTAAAAGCAGCGTTATTCATCAAAGTAACAAAAGAAATTGGAATGAAAATTTTCTGAGTAATTATTATCACGTCTGCATAATACCAATTATAATAAATGATATTTATTTCATGACTCCTTTTTTAATACATCACAAGTGTATCATTGTTGTACCATCGGAGCCCTATGCCAAATTGATACCGATGTTGATATGTTATTATTCCTGTCAACTAAAATTGCCTATTTGTAAATGTATCTCAATCTAATGTCATGCTGTTCAGTTGATTGACTCTCGACTACAACACCTATATAAAACAAATAGAAACCAGAATAAATTCCGATCCTGAAGAAATCTGGCACTTAGTTAAGTCGAAAAACGGCGGTCACACCATAATCAATGCTATAAAGAATTCAGACATAAGACTTTTAACAGACGGGCAGAAAATAAGTGACGTTTTTCGCTTCTTCATTTAACCCGGCAATAGGTATGAATCAACCAGACAACCGAACCGATAGCTTTATATTCAGTTCTTATCACATCACTCAAAATACCATTTTGAGAAAGATACTGGATATTTCTCAGAAATCACCTGGCGTGGACCGTATACCCACTTGCTTTTTAAAACAATGCGCTCAAGAAATGTCTCATATATTATTTATTACATTCAATAAGTCTATCAAAGAAGGCTCTTTTCCAAAAATATTGAAAACTGCACTTATAATTCCCATCTTCAAAAGTGGTAATAAGTTATTGTATGAAAACTATCGCCCTATATCGAAATTGCTTGATTTCCTAACTTTTCGAATCAATTATTTGTGACTATATATACTTTGATGTTGGATCCTCAATCAATAATGAACAGCATGGATTTGTGAAACATCGCTCGATTGAAACCAATTTATTTATTTATACTGAATATCTCTTAAAGATCATGGATAAAAGCTAACAGGTTGATTTCATCTATGCCGATTTCAGCAAGGCATTCGACAAAATAGATTACCATCTTTACTCGACAAGCTGGTGGAATTCTGTATACACAGTGATCTGCTAAAATGGTTTCAGTCGTATATTACAAATAGGTCTCAGACAATCACTCCGGGAAATTTAGTTCTAGATTCACTAATATTACTTCCGGAGTCCCTCATGGCTCCCATCTGAGGCCTCTCATTTTAAACATTTATATTAACGATATATCAAATTGTTTCTCCTACTTCGATTTTTCAATGTATGCTGACTCCAACGATTCACTCCTCATTCAGAACGACATCAATAATCTTGTGAAATTCTGCTAGAAAAACGTTTCATTACTTAATTTAAAAAATGCCCCTCTATTACATTCACAAGAATCAAAAATATTTACCACCACTAATATCACATAATCAAACAGCCACTAAAGAAAACGTCTTAAGTCAAGAACTCAGGAGTATTATATGACTCTAAGCTATTATTTGACTCGCATGTTAACTATATTGCAAAAAAGCCAACAAAAAGCCTACAACGCTCTTGGATTTCGTCAAGTCTGCCGTAATACTAACTCTGTTCGTACATTTTACATGGCTTATGTAAACAGCCAGCTCAGTTCTGCTTCAGTTATTTGGATCCCCCAGTATATCTCGTATATTGAAAGGTTTGAATCAATACAAATTAAATTTGCCACCTAAATCAACCTAACCTAATTCTTTAATAATCTCAAAGATCCATTGCAAATCAAAATACAACTGAATCTGATATCTTTGGCGGATAGACGCCAAAAAAGTGATATTAAGTTCCTGTATGAAATAAAGAATAATTGGTTAGACAACAGTTCTATATCGAATGAACTTTTGATAAATGTACCTCTATATAATGTCAGAGGATTATATTCATTCCAAAAAAATCAAAGTAAAACTAATTACTATTTGAATTCTCCCCTGAATATATGTTGTAAATCTTACAACTCTATATCTAAATCAATAGAAATTGACATCTTCTGCAATTTCCTCGCAACCTTAACCACGTCTCTCAAACGTTCATGCAATCAGCATTTTCGTATCTAACTATTGTAATTTGAACTGCACTGCACTGTTCGTAACACGATTTGGCATATTATTTATGAAAATCAAATAATTTATAGTTGTTTTCACTTCATCATTTGTGAATACTCTTTTTGAGATTGTCCCGTTTTGTATTCTACTGAAAATAAATGAATAAATAAATAAATAAATCGTTGTTCTGGCCACATAAATATAACAACAGATGAAACAGAATTACCCTTGAAAGGGATTACAAAAAACTTGGGCCTATATCTTGACAACAGTTTTTGTTTTCAAACACACATTTCGTTAATTTGAAAACGATATATTCCAATAGGCATTTCTGCCTGTAAAATTATACTCTGCGATGCTTTAGTTCTTTCACATGACAATAACGCAGACGTGGTTTATGGTCCAGGAATTTTCAAGAGAGACAATTTTAAAATCCATGAGGTATATTCCCACTAAGTGGAGAGAAGTACGAGTGGTATACCATACACCTTACCAAAAGCATTTCGACCAAATAGCCTCACATGGTTCTTTTTAAAAATTATGAAAAAGCTATGTGATCGGTACATAAAAGATGAAATAATAGTTCACAACTCACTTCATCCCAATCACCATGTGGTTGGCAGAATCAAAAGGTCACTGGGCAACAAAGAATCCACCCTGGGTACATTCATAAATATCGAGAAATCGTTTGGTGAAAGAACCTTTCCAACAATTATTCAGCAACTAAACTCCAGTAATGTATTCCTGATACATACTCAAGTCGCTTAGCTCTGCTAGAGAGCAATCGTTCACTAAGCGCTCACAGATTTATTTCGCAAATCCACTTCTGATCACCACTTGTAACAAATTGAAGAATTAACTATCTTAAACAAATTTATTTTCAATAATATTCCACTAATCACCTAATTTATTTACAACACTTAGCAACTAACGCTTAATTCATTTCCACTATTTGAATTCTTTGTTTAACCGCTCGATTCATTTTCTGAACATCCTCTTGGGTCGGGAAGCCGGGCTTCTATAGTGTCACGGTTCTTTCTAGAAATCTGTAGTCGGTTCGATACTCGACTAGAGTTTTACCGGAGGTTGCCGACTGCATTCTTTCGCGGTGATGTCAAATGTTTGTTCGTTGGCCGGCATATCGGTCAGGGGCGGCTTCAGATTCGTTACAATTTTGAGCTGTTTCACAATTTGCCTGACTAGACGATTTTGAATACTACTAATATATAGATCATCATTTTCAATGATATTTCCACATCTTAAAAATTTTGCTTTGATCTTCGAATGCATTTTTGCGATATAAATATTGTATTGAAATGTCTATCACAATATTATATGAAGAGAAATATTGAACATTCATATCATTATAGATAGTCAACAGAAGTGGATAATTAATACATTATTCAATTCATTTTGTCTTTGCTGAATTATACGATATTAAAAATGATTTATAGTATGTTATTCCATATCTGCATTTTTAATAAATAGTTTTGTTGTGTCTCTCGTATTTTAATCAAACCACACTGCATCTGAGTTAACGTAGGAATTTCCACTATACGAAATTAAACTTGCACAGTACCGTGCATATTTTGTTTATAGGTAATTGTAAACCTGTTTCCTGCAATGTATATTGTTTCAGAGTCATTGTAAGTGTATGATGTTCGTTATATAATGAGACCTCAGGGGAACGGCAGTTGTAAATTTGATCACTGAAACAATAGCAGGTCATATTGTTCTCCTGCTATCCTACTGATAAATTACAAGAGCAGGGTAGGGTTTATCCACTTGAACCCCTTCAAACATTCATTTGCTGGCTTGACTCGTCTGCCGTTTCTCAATTTTCAAGGGATTAATTTACTGAATTGATGAAATCTCATGATATATGAACGAACAATGAGACAGGTAAGATTCATGATATCCACACAAAATAGTAACTCTTATTTTTGAATAATGGACTCACTGAAGTATATTTCACTATCCCAAAAATACGCCATTTTGTCCGAAAATATATTTCTCATCCTCAGTGAAAACGCGCTAATATGAAAACAAAATCGCGATCCAATCCAATGACAAGATCCCATGTTGAGATTAGGTTGCAGTTTATATAGAACGAACAGGTCGTTATATCAAGAAATAAATAGCGAAACACGAGATTTCTATTACCAAGCAATTCAGTATTGAAATAAAAACAAAACTGGTGAAGAATTTCATGATTTCTTCTACTTTCAAAACTAACTGTGCATTGCACGATGTTCAAGAAATATTGCTTCACTAATTTTTTTTCAATGAAAGAACTGTAATTTGAAACTTATGACAATATCAATTTCGCCTCAACATACATTCGTGATATAATCAACATTACAAAGAGTACCACATTATATTTCAACAATATGGAACACATCTTCTCTACCTGCTTTTTGTCAATATTTTAATGAAACCTTTTCGGGGAGATACATTGATTAAGAGATTCACTAGGTAACTAGGTCACTCTATTCGAGTTTATTCAAACTGTAATCTCAACCAGTATTTCTACCTACATCAGCATATTATTGCTGAATGTCCTAAAATTATATCGAGAATAATAAATTGTTATTGTTTCAAAGTAAGAGAACACCTTTTTGAACACTTTGACTTCAACTTCCTTCCTTTCTGAGGTCATAATATTGAGAGCATACTTTTCATAATGGTCCTTTTTCACGAATATGATATTACATGTACGGAATTAGATATATGTCGCGTGTTCTCTGACACATGTTTCATTCGTTGGTTGAGATTGACCAAAATTTTTTTGCTGTCATCTTTACGACTGATGTTATTTATGGAACTGACGTTAAATCAGTAAAACACTCGTCGAGTAGAGTTTGGATGTATCGCATGATTTTATTTGTTGTATTCACGATTATATCTAGAAAATTATCAGTCAAAATCATATACAATTTATGACAAATGAAACAGATACTTTCCAATTGAATCATATGAGATGAATTATCCAATTATCCATGTTTTTTCACTATCGACTGAATCACTCAAATAACCATCTGGATCATGAACTGATATCAATTTGACTGAGTCAATTCCTTCATAATTAAATAATAATGGTGATTACAATAATGCATTCGGAATTAAATTACTGAAATTTATATAAATGGCATGGCTCTATCCTGTGTCTATATAATATTTCATATCGAACTGATGTGATAATGATGAAATAACCATGTATTTCTATGATGACACGTACATTTTGAAATATACCAATTGAGACTTTTGTCTACAAAGTAACATCAATCGAAAACCAAATACAGTTTATCAAACATAGAACAAAAGCCTGTTTCCACTTTCAATCATTTTGGGTAACAGCAGAGTTTTTTGAATTTTACAGTGAATTTCTTGAGAATAAACATGAATATAACGATAAAATTCAATCATTCCTTGATTATTCTGACGTGGTTAACGAAAAGCGCGTTGAAAGACAGTAATTTCATTCTGTTGTGGGAAAAGTGTTTTCAATTAAATGATTCCTAAAGTTCTCATGGATAGAAATATGCTGTCATAGATGACATGAGTAGACATAACTCATTCG